>OMKR01096345.1:0-10160 GCA_900302355.1 Cyttopsis rosea
CAGCAGCGGGGCGGGGCTTCAGGGCTCTGCTGCTCAGTGGGGCGGGGCTTCAGGGCTCTGCTGCTCAGCGGGGTGGGGCTTCAGGGCTCTGCTGCTCAGCGGGGTGGGGCTTCAGGGCTCTGCTGCTCAGTGGGGCGGGGCTTCAGGGCTCTGACGACTGAGTCACTTACGTCCGCAGTGCAGCCTCAATATGTAGTCAGTTTATCCAAAAGCGCGACTTGGGTGTGTTTTTTTCCCCGTGAGAAAGAGTGTATTTCCCGGTGTTTTGCACCGCGAGTCGCAGCCACTTTCACAAGTGCAACCCGTACGTGCAGCACTTCAAGTCAGAGTGTGAAGGTGTTTGGATGAGCGGTTCTTGAGAAGCCTGCAAGCGGCGACACCGGAGGCCGGGCGATCGGCTCGTTCCGAACAGGCATGTTTTGAACGGGCACTGCACTCGTAAATGTAATACTACATAATAGTATCATAGTATTACGTTGTCACATGGATGAAAATGTGTTTTCAAATGTGAAAATCTGGTCACTCTACACGCGATACCTTCCCTTCCAAACCCGATCGCAGTGCCACCTCCTCAAATGTCGACTAAGAAGAAAAATGTGCCGTCTCCTTACTTAAGGTCCTGCCATGTTATTGCATTTAACTGGAAATGGATTTAATGAAGTAGAGTGAGTGAGAACAACTAATTACTTTAATTATAATGTGTAGCGGAGTGATTTGCTAAACTGTTAGAGCCACCATAATCAGTTGGCTAATTATGGGGTGCTGGGTGGTGGCATTACTGCTATGCTGCAGTTTTAAGGCATGTGTACGTCAGTGTGTGTGTGTGCGTTATGTTATACTGATTGGGAAATGTCGCCTTTGGATTTAATTAGGAGGCATAATTGGCATTCACAGATTTACATCAGACTTTGCGTTGGCAAGACAATTTCTATAGAAATAAATACCTCTTCTCATAGCATGCATGCATATGTAAGGTGGCTTCAAAAGTAGGACATCACTTCCTGGATTTTTGTGTGAAGCAGTGTTTTCTGGCTAGTTGTTGGCAAGCTTTTTCAGTTAAAATCTTAACTGTTTAACCGTTTAAAGTTAATTTATGGATTCATTTTAAAAAATATGGGGAAAACCATTGGGATTTAGTCATCTTCATTATGTTCATTATGATGAAAACATAAAAAAAAAAAAGAATCAATTAATTGCTGTAGGGGCTTAGATTGATCAAGCACATCAAACTAAACAATTAAATTGATTAAAAGAATTTAAACTAAAACGGCAACAATTTTGGTGAAAACGTTTTCCAACTCGTGCACACAGGATATCTGCCACCAACAAAGATGCTAAAAGGCAGTGATGCCGATTCTACTTGCAGTGGCTGGTAGTGCAGCCTTTGGCACTGCTCCCGGGATGTCGGTACTTCCTACTTGCTAAAAACAGCAAAACAGTGTCAATTATTAGATGTAGGAAGGGCTCAAAGGTTTAGCACAGATGTACTAATGCGTCCATAGTATTCTTCCATTCATCCTAAAACCCGGCTACAATTTCATATTTCATATTTCATGTAACGCATATGCAAATTTCTGTGCCGTAGCAACTTTTGAGACACTTGGCAAGACAGACTGGTGATGGAGCAGAAGGGGTTGTGCAAGGTTTCTCAACTGCAGGTCTTAGAACATTCTTATCTGGGAAGAAAAATCTAGTTTTATGCGACAAGCTGTCTGTGTATTCAGCCGCCAGTGTATGGTGACAAAAAAAGAACAAAGGAAATGGAATCATTTTTAATGAACTCTTGAGTGTGAATCATACAGAGTGTGTAGTGATACGTGCCTAAAAAGCTCTTCCGAACTAGTTACTGTCCCCCCGACCGGGGAACAGTAACCACAAAACACATAACCACAAGTTATGAAGACGGAAGAGCTCAATGGAACAAATTGCCCAAAAGATCTGAGCAGCAAGATACTCAAGTCAAACAGGGCCAACAACTAACAGATACTTTTTAAATAGTTGACAACAGTGTTCATTCCAGTAAACCTGTGTTGTTGTTTTTATTCAGGAGAAAGTTACAAAATCAGGACAGTGTGAACAGTATTTCTCAATAAGCATATATACATTAAAACACGTTAAAAATATCTGAAGCATCATGAGGACACGACATGGCTGTATGCGTGATTTTATGCACATGGTAGTAATGGGTGTGGCTGAAATAGCCAAACCCATTAATTAGAAGCGGCGTCCACATACTGTGGGCTTATGTACTGTAGTGTAACTGCATTTTCACAGATTTCCTGAGTCCGGGTTTTGAACATTACTGCTCCAGCGCAAAGAATACTTTGTTGTCGACTTTGTTTTCCCCCCATTCTTCACCAGATGTTTCCCACATGAACCAAATCTAATATTGTGTATTATTAAATCACTGCACTGTGAACCTTAGCACACGGTTCGTTTACCCCATAAAACGTGTTCATATTAGCATGTTCATTCCTTAAGCGCAGCAAACCAAAGCTGTTCTTCTGGTTCATGTGAGTGATGTCATCTAACAGCTGAAGCCAGTGGGTAGTACTTGCAGTGGTATTAGTGTTCCGCTGCAATATCCATTAGAGCGCAGCAAGGATATTTTTTTTAAACTGCTTTTTAAAACCGAGAAATGGGTTCAATACGGCTTCAAAGCCTTTGTTGGATAGCACCACATTTTAAACATAATAATACATTCACTTTATGTAACAGCCATCTGCCAACATCCTTTCTGATGAGAAGAGGAATCGGCCATTCCACACACATTCAGCCTGTGCACTAATAGGAGATACTGGGATATGCAAAGGAAACGTGAGATGGTGTCAATCCCCTACAGTCGAGCAGTTTTCTGATATCCACTCTTACAAAACACGTAGACAAAAGCCGACCCAAATCTAAGCTCGTCCCAAGATTCTAGACCACGTCCTGATTGGTCCTGAATTGGCCCCGCCCTTGCACCTTGCGGTATTTTATCAGCAACAAACCCCTTTGCTGGATCTGAAACGGCCTACTACGTTACTACACTACTTTGCATAGTGTTCAGGTATACCATAGTAACCATAGCATGCTGAAATAGAATGCAAAAAGTACCAGGATTACATCACGGTGAAATATTGTAGTATGCAAACACACTGTGCTATTGTTGTGTAGTATGCAAACACACTGTGAGGGCAAGATGTCTGTAAAAGTTTCTATGCAGTGTCATCATAAACCTGCAACGTGGTGAAAGGAAGTGGAGTGGCTATATGACGATGTAGTATGTCCGAGAAGCCATTGTTATTTTTATTCACTTACTATAAAGTACGCTGGACGATGGTACAAACATGTAGTATGGAGAGTAGTATGCTACTTCGGACACAGGGCCGGTCAGCCTCCCAATCCCAATCTGTACTTGAACTTATATTTGATGGACAATGGAGGTGGTGTGACATGCAGGACATGTTGTTACACTTCATCGCTCCATCATGGCACCATTTTGCACAATTGGTCTTTCAAATGAAGATAACAACCCTGAAACGTGCTCGTTTAATTCCCTGCACAAGCATTTCCCATTTGGCAGCATGTCCTTGTGTTCTTCAATAACATACTGCCAAAAATCCATCCATTTTCATTCCACTGAATGGAATGCCAATCCATCCCCGGGGCTGCATAGACGCACTCACGCCTGCAGGGAATTATGGGTATTAGCCTATACTTCAAACAAAGGAAGAATTTTAGGAAAAAGACCAAGTAGTGATAAAAAATAAACCCCTTGATCTACTTTTAAAATGCAGGCGAGTTTTATGTTTTTGTTGTATAGTTCATTTGTTTAAAATGTTTTATTCCGAACAAATATAGATTGTGTTGTGAATTCTATCTATTCTTGTTAAGAGCTCAATTTCAATTTGTATTGTTGTTGAGCTACATGTCCATTCCCCTCGAATAATTTCTTTCAGCACACTTCTCTGAACACCGTTGTCAGTTCCCTGAGTATACAGTGAGTATACATACAATAATACAGAGG
Source organism: Cyttopsis rosea (assembly GCA_900302355.1). NCBI lineage: Eukaryota > Metazoa > Chordata > Actinopteri > Zeiformes > Parazenidae > Cyttopsis > Cyttopsis rosea. Next base: position 4,010 of record OMKR01096345.1, read on the forward strand.
ATTCATACTTCACACACTCATCCATGCTTAAGGAGAATACCTCAGGCAATGCCACCATGAATCTCCACAACCCCAGCTTCAAATGGTTTTGTTGAATAAGGCCCTCTACAGAAGACCCCAGAAGACTCAACAGTGAGTTCTGGTGTCCCAGAGCCACGCACACTGCGCACCCACATCAGCGGTCAGCCTACCGCAATTCCATGTGTCGCCACTGGCACTGAGCAGACACGCCCAGCGGCCGCCTGTACGGTAAATGAACCGGAAAAGAAAGCTGAACTCTAACCTTCCCCGGCTGATCCATCGTGACGCGTCCGATTACGGACAGGGAGAAGGACCTGCGAACCGCTGGCGAACTGGTGAATAGTTGTCTGCGGGGGAGCTTGCACACACAATACATATACAGACGGGTGACAAATTAAAGGAAAAACCTGAATAAACGAGTGGACAAACATAACGAATGCAGGTGCTTCCATACAGTTAGTAGTGCATGACACAATCAAGCAACGGACATCATATCACGCTCTGTGGCTGAGCGGGCCCAGTTGAGCTTGATTTTGGATCGTCTCCTCTGACCGCTCGCATTAACAAGGCGTCTTCACCCACAGAATGGTGGATGCTTGTTGCTTTTTCACACCGTTCTCTGTCAACTCCAGAGACTGTTTTGTGTGAAAATCCCAGGGGATCAGCAGTTTCTGAGCCACCCCGTCTGGCACCAACAATCATTCCACGCTCCAAGTCACATTTCTTTCCCATTTTGATGTTTGGTCTGAACAACATCTGAACCTCTTGACCATGTCTGCATGCTTTTATGCATTGAGTTTTTAGAAATGTACATACATACATACATACAACAAGCAGATATACAAGAGCTCCTAATAATTATTATTTCCAAGTAAATCCACTCAAAATAGAGAACCACAGCAAGGGAGGATCAAGTAAAGATGGCGAAGATGGAACAGTTAACTAGCTACCGTCTGTGCCACTGAATAATACAGAAGTTTTAAAGGGGCCCTATGATGAAAAACTCACTTTTTAGAACCGCCCCCCCATCTGAGTAACTCCGCCCACGGCCGGAGAACTACCGAAAGCGGAATTAAAAGAAAGAGGAATTAATACCAACTGCTGTGACAAAACTACAGACGAGGGAAATGTAAGAATTTAATAAATAATTGTGCTGCATGTTTCTTTCAAAAAAAAAAAAAAAAAGAGGTTGGCGGTAGGTTGACTCGTGGGGCTGCGCTGCGCGATCCGTGACGAGTTTCTCCAAACAAAGCCATTTAAAAAAAGTGTGTTTTTATTGTAGATGTATTTATTTGAATGAAAGAAAAAAAGCCCCGCTGTGTCGGAACAAACTTTTAAATGACGCCTTGTAGATCTAATATGAGTGAAGATTCAGCGACTGCATGGATTATTTCTCGCCTCAAATTTGTTCAGAAACAGATTTTGTGGGAATGATGAGGTGAAATAAGATAATGTCTACGTTCTTCATACAACAGGCTCACAGAACTGGGACAAACCATTCCGGAGTGGGCGTGGGGAGCAGCAGCTCTTTTTCATTTAAAGCGACACACAGATGATAAATAATAGGTGTCGGATTATTACTGGTAGTAAATATATATATTTTTATATTTTATATTGTATAATATTGAATATTTACTCCTTTTTGCCAATAGTGATTCTAATATGCCAATTAATGTAGTAAAAGTTTGGCAATGTCCTTTTCCAGGACTTCTTAGTGATTTGAGCGTACGAGGCAGTAACAACTTCTCTTCTAAAGTAAGAACAAATTCAAGTTAGAACATATTGTTGGATGCCGAATTTTTACTTATATTGTGCATATGCATAAGCACGCTTTAAGCACAGATCTGTGCGTCGCACAAATAGTGAATTGGTTACATTTTTGGCAAATTTTGCTTCACTATACAGTAGTCAACGCTGCCCTCTTAAGTACACGTACACAATACGTTACAATGTTTAGTTGTGCCATGTGCTGGGTACTCATGTGCATATCACTGTATAGGGCACATGAAGCTCACCTTCGGTGTTGTGGAAGAAGTATAACGAAGCCTTTATGACATAAATACAGTGTAAATGAATAAAACCCCAGTGCCATGAGAATTGTTATTTTTTGGAAAACAATTAACTGCATTATAAAATTGTAAATGTGAAGTTCCTTCACAGTATGTCTTTGAATGTTTGGGGGAATTTAGCCATTTTGCACATCCAGGAAGACGGTCCCATAAGGCTTTTGTTATGCTACAGCGCTCATTAGAGAAACCTTTCTACTGGGGAAACAGCATTCCTCATAGGCACGTAAACAACAGCACAAACAACATAAATATTTATTTCCTTTCGTATCGGTATTAACGTCTACACAGTCACGGATATTAAAATGGAACAAGGAGGAAAGGCAGGGCACTCCTCCAAAGCACCCGTGTGTCAAAAAAGATAAAAAGCCTTAATTATGTTGCCTATTTCAGATTGAAAAACTCGGCGAACTGGGCTGCGTTCCCACTCTCCGGTCTTTTTCTTCCTGAAGACCACGTGAATCTGCACAAACCACGAAAACAAATGCAAAAAGAAAAACGCTGCATATCCAGAAAACACGACAGAAGTGCTCCAGGTCTCTGGAGGGAGCTCAAAGTGGAACGGCTTGATTTTCGACCTGAGAGAGAGAGACCAGACGAGAGAGTGTTTTTTTTTTAAGCGGACCTCACAGCGGCTGATCGCGTTCCCGGAATGAGGTGCAGCCTCACGGACAGCGACAGCGGTGAGAGTCGGTCTCTGCGGCGTATTAGGGACCATCTACAAATGACATGACACAATTAAAATATTAATAGCTTAGTCCTAGTCATGTGACTTAGGACGCCCAAACTAGGTCTATATAGTACTATGACCTAGACTACATGTTGCACAGCCTTTCAATTTCAAAATAAAAGTTCCTGTTAAACTGCATAAACATTTGTGTTTTGCCTACTGTAATGAATAGACTAAGTGTTGAATGCATAAGTAATAATTGGACATTTAAAAGTCTTACATGGACCTTCTAAACATGGTGTTTGTATTTGCCGTATACCATGCTCAGTGAATGCTGGAGGATCCGTAGCGTTCTCATGGTGTCATAGAGCTTTGGAATTGCTGATAGACATGAAAATTAATAGATGAAAAACAAAAAAAATCACTTCACATTCCAATGCAGATGTAGGCATCGGCCCAATCTCAGTTACTATGTGATTTTCTTTAAATGTAGGCAGGCATATTCTTTATATCTACAAGTTTTTTTTTAATTAAATAATGAAAATTGTGGTTTTGCTTCTAGATAACAGTCAGCAAGCCAAGCCGAAGCCTGAGGGTCAACTAATTCAAGTGGTAATTCAAAAATGTTTTCAGAAAAATGTGTGAGCCCTTCTTCTCCTCTCAGAATCCCTTACACGGTTTTAACAAGGTTTAAGGAAGCAGCAAGTATCTCAGCTGTAGCCTGCATTCCCCCGGGGTAAGAGAAGAGAAAAAAGCCTCAGAACGAGACTCGTCTGCCTGCTGCCGTGTTGATAACTTGGCTGGTTGCCACGTTGCGGCTTTGTGTGCCTTCAGTTGAGGCGAAGCAAGGCTGGTGCCAAATGGAAACTGAATGACATTGACATTTTGACATTTATACACACTGCATAACTTTAATGGCTGATCAACTGTGTCCATTGTTTTTTGTCTCATGGGTATGCATTCAGGATCTAAATCGAAATCTGTCTATTTACCTGTAAAATGAACATGTTGGAAAATATCTTATTCAGAAAGGTTATTTTTATTTTTACCAAAATGCATCGACTTGGGACTGTCAAAAGAATGTCATCTAGAGGAACGACATTCCAATTGAATTATAATTTATGTGTAAAAAAGTCACTGTTCTTTAATATATGACACGTTTGACAATAATTTTCTATTGGTCAATAAATATAGTGGAATGCAAAGGTTTGGGCACCGCAGGTCAGAATGCATGTTACAATGAATGTTTAGGTGAACGAAAGCTGACCTGACCTCGAAACAGGATTTTTCCAACTTTTGCACAGAAAATGCATCCATTCACTCAACTAAATGCTATGAAACAATTAAATTAAATAAAAAGCATTTTTAATACTGTCAGAAATGACTATTCTTATGAAAAGTCTACATAAAAAGACAAACTAACTGCAACAAAATTATAAATCTTCTGTTTTGATGTTATTAACCTGATCCCGAGATCCCCTGCAATTTTCCTCGAGGCCTTTTTTTTTGTTTTAATCCCTAGATGTTGTGTTGTGTAGCTCTGGGCAACATGAAACAGCAATAATGAGGCATGTGTGAGTGTACATGTGCACGTCACAGTGTGCAGGGACACACAGCAGCAGTCAGCATAGCTACCAGCAGGAAGATGTTGTTCAATATGACCTTCAACTACTTTCACAGGGGCCAACTGAATACATTATGCCATTAAGTCTGAATAACAGAAGGAGCTTTATTTGAGTGTTAGGGGAAATTCCACATGTGAATGTGAATGATCTTTTATTTCTATGCTTTAGGTGGGTGTGGGTTAGAGTCCTTATTATATTTAATTGTGTCTGTCTGTTTTTAAATTGCACTTTAGCCTTTAATCTAAAGCCCCTTTCCCACTTGCACTGAAAGCCGTAAATCCACTGGCAAATGTTCCATATCGGCATAATATGTGAACAGGAGCCGGTCTCGATGTTCCGGAAAAGTCGTTCCATCTGTCCACTCGCGACCTAGTATCATTTCCGGGGAAATGCCGGTACGGCCGTAGACGGCTGTGTCGTGAATGGAAGCGGAAACATTGCCGGGACAAGCACATAAAGGGTTAAGTCCACCTGACGTCAGACTCAAGTAGATCACGAAAAAACATTGCTTGTCGAACTTCTTACTTCCGCATACACGCAAGTGAACGAGCTTTATATGTGCGCCGCTCCGTGCGCTCTGCTGCTCCGTCTGTCGTTGTCCCTCTATTCCGGCATTGCCATGGCATGTGTGAAAAGGCGCAAGACGGAAATGTAGATGCATGTGTGAATAGTGAGACTCACTAGCGGTGCCGGAAAGGTTATCCCAATAATTTACCGGGACCTATGTGTGAAAGGGGCTTATGTGATTTTATTCCATCTTTTAATGTGTTTTTAGCTTTTTATTTCAATACTTCTTTTTCCTTTGCTTTAATTTAATGCCTTTCGTGTCTTATGTAAATCCCTTTGCATTGCCATTGTGAATGAAACGTGTACAAACACACTTGCCTTGACCATTATTATCACTCATTTATCATGAAGAATACTTGTTCAGAAAAGCTTAAGGCAGCTGGTTAACGATATTTCCATTTCAAACATAAACTAATTGATAAGCAAAGCATTGAAAACACTCAAACCCTGCTTATCCAAACCTAAACGGATTTCAACGTAGCAGACAACCAAACCAGATTTCTGTTCCATTTTACAGTTGGTTGCTGGGCAATAGCAGCTGCAAAGTGCAAAGGAGCGTATATATATATTTGCATTGTTAAAGATCGAAAACATTACGACTCCAAGTTAAAGCACCTTATACTCTAGGACTCTTCGGCATACAGAGCGAGTTACAAATGTAAGTATTGTCTGATGTTCAAATGTTTATATTCATATTAGATATTAGATATTTGTGTGTTTTTTTTCTAGAATGTACTTTAAATAAAACCACTAAGGACTCATTTACGATACTTTCTTCATATATATATATACATATATATATATATATACACTGTATATAAATATATAAATTCTTGTTTGGTTTTAGTCCACCAAACGACAACGGCTCCCAGTGTCATTCCAGCGGGGTTTGGATTAATCAGGTTCTTCTGTATTATCTGTATCATATGTATATAACGGTGGCTGTCGGAGGGAGTAGACGTTGTGCATTATTGTGTATGTCAGGGTTAGGGTTAGCCGAGCGGTAAGTCAGGGCGAACCAGACACCATTAAAAGCACAGGATGAAGGCAGACAACCCACTGAAGCAATCAAGGCCAAGAGGAAACAACCCACTCTGTCGCAGTGACTAAACCAAGTGACAAAATAAAGTTTTTGCAGAAACGCACACATCTGTAGAGGACTGAATCTATTTAACAGAATCTATTTAGAGCAAAGTGGCCGT
>OMKR01096355.1:0-11739 GCA_900302355.1 Cyttopsis rosea
CAACGAATCAGCTGCTTCAACGAATGGCTCTGTTACCGTCTCTCCATCTTGGAAGGACGTCTTGTGCTTAGTGACGGCGTGACTCACCCTGAACGATGCTTCGGTGGCTGCCTTCGCTTTTGAAGTCACCTTTGTGAAACATGCTGCTGATCGGACAACTGTGGTTTCAGTCCCTTCACCTTCCTCTTCCTCGGCTTTTCGGAGGGAAGTCAGCGTCGTACGTTCTGTGAACTGTCCCAAAGTGCCGCTCCACATGTCCCTTCTTCGAACTAGCGACCGTAGCTTTGCAGATCAGACAAACGCACTTTGAATATGACATCGTGAAAAAAAAGTCCTCCCCCCATTCTGGATGGAAGTTGTAAGTTTTTGGTTTCTTACTTGGTCCAGCTTCCCCACTCATTTAGTCTAATTGTATAAATTGGCAGGCTAACTAGCTAATCAGCTCGCCAGTGATTTGCAGCTGGCGGGGTTGACCGCACATGCGTGGTGAACCGCGTGTTAGAAAAGATGAGATCTTAGACTGGCTGAGTTGTACGTCAATCAAGTGGCAAACGCCACAGTGAGGATGGATGATAGGCTAAAAACATTTATTTTTATTTTTTCAATGCCACGCGATCTACCCACACTACCTTTGCGATCGACCGGTCGATCGCGATCGACGTATTGGGCACCGCTGGTCTAGAACCTCTCAATTCATTTTCCATTCCCAAGGGGCTTTATCAACAGCTGCAGACCAAAATGTCTCTGGACGCAATTGGATAGACCTACAAGCAATCAGAGCATTGGATAGACCTACAACCAATCAGAGCATTGGATAGACCTACAAGCAATCAGAGCATTGGATAGACCTACAACCAATCAGAGCAACATGTGACATAGCGCTGCAACGATTCAACAGACTGTCGTCGTATCAAACCCCGCCCCCCTATTACATAAACAGTTGTTGATTGGCCCGACCACGGCGAGGTCTGCCGGAAATCTGTTTGAACGGGAGGGTGGCCGGACCGTATCTGCCAGAGCAGATTTGTCTGGTTCCCAGGCTGGCACCAGTACATACCTCCTCGCAAACGGTGGAAAAGCGGTTGAGGAAACGGACGGTGTGGACGATGAACTGATTGAGGTACGCCACGATTCTTCTCTGCTGTATCGCCGGGACCTGGCGGAAATAACACAAAAGAAAGACTGAAGTCATGGCAAAGACAGAACAATTAAAAAGGTATCGCCGAGGGCCGGGCGATACACCGATATGAAATCGATACTGAGTCTCATATCACGATAAATAGCATTGAATCCTATGGGGATTTTTGTAATCGCAATATAGGTAAATGTTGTCTTTAAGATGCATTACTTAACTAATGCAATCAAAATATACACTATTTTATGATAGTAATCCCCCTCCCCCACAGAAATATCGTCAAATCGTAGATACCGCGATATATTCATCGGAGAATCAACACAGAATATCGCGATATTTGATTATGTCACTAGTATCGGAGCAGCCCTGTAATGTACTCTGCGCCAAGCTAGCCGACGTTGTGTCGCCAACCTTGGTCAGATCGACTCCAGATCCCACGATTGGCAGCCCGTCTTCGTCCATGATACTTTTTTTTTTTTTAAACCGCCTGGAGAAAAATGTGAACGTTCAATATTTGACGCGGTGGCTTTTCTTGATAAAAAATAGAAATAAAAAAAGACACCGGACGATGCATAAAGTGATATTGTAGTGAATGTTTCATGTGACCCAACCGTGATCGTGACGAAATGTGACACTTCCGCGTTCACCAGCCAATAGGATGTCACCTGACAAACCTTTATTTTGAAGCCCAAGCCCCGTTTTACTCAAAAACAACATCCGCCCTGTGCCTGCGGGTCACGCTGCATTCCACTGTATTTAGAACTCGGAAAAATGTCAATTTCGACTCGGAAGAGCGGAAACGTGTCCGACTTCGATTTAAAGGACTCTGTAGTCTTTAGGTAAAGGTCACTTACGTTATGTACCTCGAATAATTCACAAGGTGCCAAACAAACACATGTACTGCGGGCGTACATGTTTTCCCGAACGGAGCAAATGGGGACTACCGACTTGGAAGTACAGATTCCCGAGTTTCAATAGAACGCAGCATTTGTCTCCAATCGTTAACTACCTTGGAATGTATCTCTTAATAACTATCGCATGTCGATATAAATCTCGATAGTGCGCAAGATTCTAACTTCCCTTTGTAACTCAATTCAATTAAATTACTTCTTCTGTGACGCCATAAGACCATTTGTTGACAAGGGCGGGTTTTATTTTGAAAAGCGGAAACGCGGAAGAAAAAGTTGAAGAATTGACTGCTTGCGTCCAAAGCGCGCATGTTAGCTACTAATTCACGGGAATATTAATATATCGATCTTACAATTTTAGTCTGCGGGGAATTCTGTACGAATGGAGACTCGTATATTAAATGGAAAAAATGATGGTACGTTTGCAAAAGAAAAAAAAAAAGATTATTCGCACCGCAGCATTGGATTTGTGGTGTTGAAGGGGCCGGTCTATTTACTGGAACAAAACAACCCAACCCTAACCCTTCCCTAAAGTAGGATTCATATTTTCGGTCTGGGAGTTGTGAGTCAGGTCATGGGATTATTTGAGTCGATTTATTTCAATTTAATGTCTGAAATGTAGTTTCTGTGTAATGGCTTTGGATGAGAAAAAATGTGTTTCATTCTTGTTGTGATTGCTCGGTGCTGCCTTCTAACTCTATATATCAGCCGGCTGCAGGCTGGGAGAAAGCGGGTTCTGGACGACGCATGCGCAGTTTAGACGAAGCGGGTTCTGGACGAAGCGGCTCTGGACCACGCATGCGCAGTTTATGCGAGTGTAATGTTTGGTTAAGTTTAGATGTAAGGTTAGAGATGGTTAAAGGTGCAGTGTGTAGAATTTAGTAGCATTTTGCAGAAATAGAATGGAATATAATATAAGTATGTATTAACTAGTGTATAATAATATGAAAATAAGAATTGTTTTGTTGTATTTGTTACCTTAGAATGAGCCGTTTATATCTCCATGGGGGGCTGGAGCCCCTTCCACGGAGGCCGCCATGTTGCACCGCTATGTTTCTACGGTAGCCCAGAACGGACAAACCAAACGCTGGCTCTAGAGAGGGACTTTCACGTGTTTCGTAGCCACTGTAGATTCTCCTCCACAGAGGGGAATTCAGTTGGTTGCAATCTGCAACCTCACCGTAGTGGCCGTTAAATTCTACACACTGCACCTTTAAGTTTAGGTATGAGGTTAGAGATGGGTTAGGCTGTCGTCCATGTGTCCAGAACCGCTGTCTCCAAGCCTGCAGCCAGTTGAGTCTCCTTTAACTAACCACTCACTGTTTCTTGACTTTTGGCTGTTTGTGTTCAGACCCAGACCTCCCCTCCTTGTCTCTCGGCCTCCTGGTGCCCCCACTGCGGCTCCTGTCTGCCGCCATGTGGCAGGTGGCCAAGCAGAAAGATGTGATGAATTACGACAGGCTCCAGGAATATGTGGTGATGGTGACAGAGGCTGTTCCTGGACTTATAGCACCGAGGCAAAGAGCCCAGCTCCTCCTCGGTCTAAGAGCAAGGGTGAGGAGATTAGAGTTTCTTTCCGAGTTCTGTCGTTGCATTCTGACTTCATACCGTATTTTGTATTTTCAGCTGATCCTGGAGTTGTGCAAAGGTTCAAGTCGAGGCTTCGTCGATGCTCAGACTATCCAAAGCTGCCTGGATAGGCTACCCATAACCTCGACAAACGCAGACGTAAGCATGCTTATAGACGTACAGTATGTATTGATCAACAAGTCTGATGTACGGTGATCGTTTTATTGATTTGTGGCGCCGTTTCTTTGGCAGTGCAGGGATGCTGAGGTGGAAAGAACGGAATCCACTTTCATTGCACTTGTCCAAAGCCTCCTGAAAGATCCAGCCGAGAGAGCGTACTTCTTCCAGGTAAGAGCCATTTGAATAGCTGGTTGTTTTACTTGATATAGTGCCAGGAAATCACACCAGATTACAACCCTCTTCTTATGAAGCAGTTTACCAGACATTTTTAAATCGTCCTTTAAATAATGAAATTCATATGGTTTTATTGTTTTCTTTCCCGACAGGAGGTGTTTCCAGTGGAATACGGGCCCAAATATGAAGGAGCTTTGCATAAATTGCTGTGGGAGTTGCTGTCAAAACTGGAAAAGCTGTTCCCTGTGCCAGACCTCAAACAGGTATTTAGAAATATCTCACTGCAGATAAGGGTGGGGGGGGGCACACGGTTTGTCGCCAAACGATTTAGCATTTATAACGCATGTTTATATGATTCTGCTTTTATTCTAGACTGCAGAATGGTTGGATTCTACTCCCGCTATAGCTAGAGAGTGTATTCAGACCACGAGCAAAGAACTGAGCTTAATCTACCAGTACCACGAGAGTTTAGGCCTCATGAAAACACCATGTAAGTGTCCCAAAATGGTTTGTAGCCCCACCATACAGTGCAATGTATGAAAACCATGATGATGAAAATGCACATTTATTTATTTATTTATTTATTCATTCATTCATTCATTCATTCATTCATTCATTTTAAGATGGTCCTTCATCCACCGTTGGAAGCTGCATCATGTCTGCTTTATCCATTCCTCCGTCCCAAAAGACGACCGCTTCCATTGGCCTGGAAGCGATGCATAACTACGCCAACATCACAAACCCCATTGCCTTTGTGGCAGGAGACCAGTACAGCGTGGTGACCGTTTACACAGCGGTGGAGGTGGAAGTCGGAGCGTCTGATGTCGGTGAGGAAATAGTGGAATCAACCGAGGAAATCCAAATCCAAGCGGATTTTGCCGAAGCAGAGACGGCAGCGCACGCGGAATACGCCACGCAAGGGGCAGAGGAGACGGGGGAGAGCGCAGACATTGCTAAAGCTCTGGAAACACTGACCAAGACTTTCGCACTAAAGAATGAGGCTCTTGTTCAAGTCGCACCGACGGGCGTGACGATTAACCCTACGGAAGAAATGAGCGAGGATGAGGTCGCAAGCGAAGCGGCCGACGAAGAGACCAAAGAAGGACAGGAGTCACTCATGGTGAATCTGAAACCTGCAAAGGTTTCAGAGGTGACCTGCGAAGTCCCGGTGCACAAGTCCACCCAGACACGAAAGCTCAAGAACTCATCGGATGAGAACAATGGAGAGCAGAAAACGTACAGTGGGCGATTATACTCTGACTACATGATTTTTATACTGTGTGAATTAGAATTTCTGAGTCATGTAATAAATGATATTCCATACATTTGCTTTTTCTCCACCAGGGGTCAAGTTGATGTGTCTATTGATCCATCCGTAATAGCAATCAAAGGAATTAACACAGGTAACCAGAAAGGCCTCGAGAACACAGATCAAATTGATACTGTGGCCAAGTAAACATTTTGTTTTTGTTTTCTCTTTAGATGGATCCGGGGAGATGACCTCCATCATCTGCACCTGCCCACAGTGTCCCTTCCACAATGCAGAAGAAAACAGCCCTGCTCACATCCACATGAAGAATGTTCCCACAGAAGAGTACAGGATCCTGACGGAGGTGAAGAGAGACGGAGCGGAGTCTCCTGGCAGCACCGACCAAATATTCACCTCAGTCGATCTCCTTCCCGAAGGCGGCTTGCATCAGGACGAGCAGACCCCTGACGGTCAAACCCGCAAAAGCAGGGGCGTCGAAGCCTCTGCCGGGTCCCGGGAGAAAGCCAGCGGTCTCGTTTGCGAGACGTGCGGCAGGAAGTTCACGCGCACGTCGGACGTGAGGCGGCACCAGCTCACGCATACGGGGGAGCGGCCGTTCCGCTGCTCGCGGTGCGACCGGACGTTCCAGCACTCGTGGGATCTGGCCAAGCACGAGACCAAGCACCACGGCTTGGCCATCTCCTTCTCGTGCCAGCTGTGCGGGAGCTCCTTCACCAACCTGCGCAGCCTGAGCGTTCACCACAAAAAGGCTCACTCGGGCGAGAGTCGGCTCCCTCACATCTGCTCCATCTGCAGCCGGAGCTTCGCCACCTCCTCCATGCTGCTAGAGCACAGGAAGAGCCACGGCGACAGCCTGCGCTACGCCTGCCAGCAGTGTGGCGAGGGCTTCGACACCCTGCTGGCACGCTCACAGCACCGGCAGGTCCACCACGTCACACGGCAATTTAAGTGCCCGCATTGCGACAAGACGTACACCCGGCGCTCGGACATGAAGCGGCACCAGGTGACACACACGGGGGAGCAGCCGTACCAGTGTGGCCAGTGCAGCAAGCGCTTCTCCATGCGCTTCATGCTCATGAAGCACCTCCACGTGCACACGGGCGAGCGCCCCTTCCAGTGCTCCTACTGCCCCAAGAGGTTCACGCTGGAGTCCATCCTGGCCCGGCACGAGCGGATGCACACAGGGGAGAAGCCCTTCCTCTGCTCCCAGTGCGGCAAGGGCTTCCTGTCCCAGGGCGAGCTCTCCAAGCACCACCGCTCCCACGTGGATGACAAGCCCTACGCCTGCACTCAGTGCGACAAGCGCTTCAAGAGCAAGAAAGCCCAGCAGGAGCATATTTTCTCCCACAGCGGCGCCCGGCCGTACCCGTGCACCCACTGCGGGAAGGGCTTCACCAAGATATATGCGCTGACCCGGCACAATCTCATTCACACAGGGGAAAGGCCCTTCCCCTGCGGTCACTGCGACAAGACTTTCCTCACGCACGGCGAGGCCCAGCTGCACCAGCGGATCCACACGGGCGAGCGGCCCTACGCCTGCACCGTGTGCCAGCTCAAGTTCAAGAGCACTTCGGAGCTGGGGCGACACAAGCGCAGCCATTCGGCGACGAAGGCGTCCAAACCACACTGCCAGTGTTGCAGGAAGCCCTTTGCCTCCAAGGCCAAGCTACGCAAACACATGGAGGCTCACGCGGAGGACGGAGAGGCGGCACATTCACTGGACTCCCAAATACCAGAACAATCCGAATGACAGAAAGACTAGAGTAGTCTAGACTAGAATTGGATAGAAAAAGAAAGTTGCTACTAGGCGGCATTTCATTCAAATATAATCTATAGTCTATAGTAATGTGCCTAAAGCTTGTCCTAGACTTGGAAATGATATTTAAAGGAGTTAGAAAAGTTCTCGTTTACCTCTTTTTGCCATGTGGTCATGGATAAATCTTGTCATGTGGTACTATTTCAAGAAATTCTAAATCATCTTCGCTTCAATGGCTTTTTTGCCATTTATTTCCTTTTTGTTATTCGTTTGGGACTCTTGAAACATAGATGAATGTAATTGTGCATTCAAAGTGTTCCTTATTTAACTTCTTTTTTTTTCTTCCATGTTGCCGCTGTATTTCAGAGGAGCTGCAATAGAAGTCCATATAAATCTTTTTCGAGCAGCATGTGTGTGATGATCCGTTTCCTCCTGTTCGTTGCAGAATGCACATAAAGTTCAATCACTCGGTGAACTGGTGTTTATTGACCAAAATGTCATTAAAGACATCATCTTAGTTTACTGACTCTCTTTCTGGTTTAGTCTTCCTGTACTGACTGCATTCAACTTTGTAATTCTTTACTTTTCAACAAGATCTTTTAATTAGCCCGCCCTATAGAAATATTTACCAACAGGAGATTATAAAAGAGGAGCAAATGCAGGGATGAGTGACATTAATATGGCTGTATAATTTTACCAGGGTAACCGCAAAGTGCAATTATCAGGACAAACAGGACAGCTTCTTAATGTGTTTGTAATAGGTCGTAAATTTTTATCTTGGAATATGGTTTTAGTAAACGTAGCTTGATGAAGTCGCTGAATGGGATCATTTAGAATAATATTGTCAGCATGATTTAAAGCAACAGTACTACGTTTTCACAGTGATGAAATGAATGGGAAGTAATTGAGCAGATTATTCCATTCCAGAAAGTTATTAATTTATTCATTAATCTTCAGGTGGTTCCACCGACAGTCTTGCTCAGAAGATAAATGACCAAGATTGCTGATACCTATCCAAGGGTCGAGTTATCAATTGTACATGTGCATGCATAAAGACTTTTTGAAATCAGAGTTTAATTTTCTTTATAAACATGAATTACAAGGTCGAACTTGGAGGTTGAGACGATTGGGTTATAATTGAAAACTTAACAAAATTGAATTGAATATTGAAACCTGGCAGGATGCGATATAGTTGTGGGAATCACAAATCTTATAAGGGGTCAAATAACCTATAATACAGTCAGGTCCATAAATATTTGGACATTGACACAATTTTCACCACAATGGACTTAAATGAAACAATCAACATGTGCTTTAAGTGCAGACTCTTAATTTGAAGGTATTTACATCCAAATCAGGTGAATGGTGTAGGAATTACAACAAATTTTATATGTTCATATTATTCAAAGAAGCTTGCAAATTCTACCTATAGACATGGACAGTTTCCATACATGGTCAATGTATGGTCAACAAAGAAATAGGATTGTATAAAATGACATTTGTGATAAAGTTACGTCTACATTGAAATTACAGTTTGATGACACAGACACTATACATTTATGAAATGTCGCACATGTAGGGAACATACTGTAAATATTCATTTCCTCGGGACAGAAATGTCCCAAACTATGCAAAGGGAAATGAGTGTGTATGGGCCAATCAACATATGGTAAAATATTTCCTCAAAAAGATGGAAATTGTAACATATCTTTATAATAGAAAATTCAGTACAAAGTAACCCGTTATTTCATCTTAAAAGACGATTCAACTGCAAATCACAATAAACTCATTTAACAGATCATGGATTTTAATGAAATTATGTCAAACATGTTATTTAAAGGATAGGTTCGCTATTGTCGAAAAGGAGATTTGACCCCCATTGGACTGCATTGAAGTACCGTGAGAAGCTGCAGCAGTCGTAATATGTTCATTGAAGGTTTTGCTATGAAAACTTATAAATGCATGGCAACCAACATTCTAATACGGCCTGGGTTGAAAAATGGCAAACCTATATTATGGGGAAAAGAATGCTGTAAAACGGATTAGAAGCCTGGACATCGAATATTCTATCTTGCCACATAACACATGTCTACCTGCTTAAAAAATAAATGCATCCACATCTGTGGAGAAAATATAGGAAGGATCATTAATGTCGCTGCTGGGAATGTTCGCCTCAAATGGACCTCAAAATTCAAACCAAAAATCAGTCTCTCCTCCGCGCCGAGAGAGGGTGTGCGTGGCTTCTCAGTCCATCTCGGAGACCTGGTCGGGGAGAGGGACAACGGTAAACTGGCCAGTGCAGGGATGTAGCTCTCGGTGCGGTTATCTGGCGTATTAGTGACCGTGCAGCTGGAAGGAATGTCCGAAATAAACAGATAAATAAGGTGGAAATAAAGAGGGCTGTGGAGGCAGATAACGCCACAACGCGACACCCATTGGTGAGATTTACGGGGCCGCCTGGGCAGGGGGTGTTGGTGGCAGATTAACAACGGGTCATAAAGAACCATAACGGCAGGGCGGCTGTTGTGTGTTGCAGGAGCATTGATAGAGAAAGACGGGGGAAGAGAGAGAGAGAGAGAGAGAGAGAGAGAGAGCATTGATAGAGAAAGAAGGAACGAGATAGAGGGAGGGAAGTGGATAAAAACAGGCACCAGCACCATGGGCTCTGCACTCCTGTGCGACTCGCTGCCACCTCGGCTGAGTCCCGCGAGACGAGATCCGGACTCGGAACTTGAGCAGCTCGCAGTCCGGAGACTGTCCTCTCCCAGGGGGCTGGACCTCCTCGCCCCTCCCCCCGTTCCACGGCGACCTTCTGCCATCCACGGGTACCTGCTCCTGCCCTGCCAGGAGCAGCAGGAGCATCTCCAGCAGCACCAACGTCTCTCCTTGTCCATGTGCTCGGAGGCCTCCCTGGCACCCCCTGCTCTCCCGCGGGCGGTCGCTGCCCCACCCTGCTGCCGGCCGGTGGGCGTCATGCACCTCCTCCGCGTGGGCCTTCTGGTCTTCAGCTGCCTTTTCTGGGCAGCCGGCTTGGCCATCTTCACCCTTGGCGTGTGGGCGCAGGTCTCCCTGGCCGACTACATGCTGTTGTCCGCCAACCGTTATCCCAACGCCCCGCTCATCCTGCTGTCTACGGGGGCTGCCGTGACCGTCTGGGGATTCCTGGGATGCCTGGGCGTGGCCGCCAACCTGCCTGGGGTGCTCAGGGTGTATGGATTCTTTCAGTTGGCCACGCTGATAGCCGGCTTGGCCGCCGGACTCTCCGGGCTTTTCTATCACGAAGACATCGCCGGAGGGTTTCGCAGCGGACTGCAGCGAGCGGTGGCCGGTTACGAGGAGGACGAAGGCCGAGCAGACGCCCTGGACAGCCTGCAGAGGGCCCTGGAGTGTTGTGGGGCCGAAGGCTGGCGTGACTGGCTGACCTCTGACCGGGCGACTCAGGACCCGGACGCCTCGCCCACGGGGAACGAAACCAGCGCGTCTCTGCCGGACAGCTGCTGCGTGAGGCGTAAGGGCTGCAGGAACCACCGCATTTTCCCAGAAGGCGTGGACGCGGTGGAGGCCGCGGGCATCCATCCCCACGGCTGTTTCCGGAAAGTGTTCAGCTTTGTCAACGACAACGTCTTCCACATCGCCGCCACTGTGCTAGGGTTGGCCTTCACCCAGATCGGCGGCATCACCTTGGCTTGCCTGCTGGCCAACAGACTGGCGCCGAGACACCGCGGACCCGCAGCGCCACACTAATGGCCAGTGGGGAAATGAGAAAGCCCACACGAGGGATCAAGCAGCGTGGAAGTTGTTAGCATTTGAACTTGATGATGCTTTCTAACGTCTTCTTTAGAAAGTAGAATGTAAGAAAAATGGCCCATAGATTCGTCAATGGGCTCTTTTCACTCCATCCTTAATTCAAAATTGTCATTTTTTTTAAAGAAAATGTTCTGAAAAAATTACCTTTTTTGTTATCACGATATGCACTAGAGAAGAGTTTCCCAGATATGTATTGTTATTCTTCCTTTCTTGTTGATGGACGAGATCAGGCAGGAGTCTCCGTGGACTTTGATGTTCGAATGACATCGTGATCTGTAGTGAGATGAGGGTGCAGGTGAAGGAAGAGCCTGGAGAGGTGGAGGCAGCACCGGAGAGAAGAGGAATGGAAGTCGGTAGGAGCAAAACGCAATACATGTGCATGAATGAGAGGGAGGACAACGGCACGGTGAGGACGCATGGGGTAGAGGTGGCAAAGGTGGATGCGGAAGAGAGGTGAAGAAGAGAGTGCAGGGAGGCAGGGTGGAGCGGGTGGAGAAGAGTGTCAGGGATGATTTGCGACCAGCAAGAGCGAAAGGGAAGGTTTACAAGACGGTGGCAAGACCAGCTACGTTGTACGGTTCGGAGGCCGAGAGGCGGCGGCACTGACGAAAAGACAGGAGGCGGAGCCGGAGGAGGCGGCGGTAAAGACGCTGAGATTGTCGTTGGGAGTGACGGGGCGGTTCGGAGACAAAGCCAGAGAGGCGAGGTTGGGATGGTTCGGACACGTACGCAGGAGAGACGCTGGGTGTATCGGGAGGAGGGCGCCGAGGATGGAGCTGCAAGGCCAAGGAGGAGGTTTACGGGCGTGGTCAGGGTGGACATGCAGGTGGGAAGATGCAGAGGAGAAGGAAGAGATGGAGACAGATGATCCCCCAATGGGAGCAGCCAAAAGGAGAAGAAGAAGAAGATAGATTTGCTTCTTTTGTGTGAAAAGCTGGAA
>OMKR01096359.1:4006-20567 GCA_900302355.1 Cyttopsis rosea
CCTCTTCTTTTTTTTTTTTTTTTTAAGTCCAGAGGATCACTGCGTGGATTTGGGTCAGATTTGAGCCGGATGGACAGACCTTTCAGAGTAGATCTGGGAAAATTCTAGCCCTTTTTTTATTTTTTTAACCTGGTCTGTTTTGTGGATCAGCACCAGTTCTGGGCCAGTTTGCTATGAGCGATGCTATCTTATGTTTACAAAAGAATGAAATTCTTGATTACATTAGTCATTTCTTCCTCTGAATACAGAAACCATCGACACATCTTTACCACACAGCGTTTAGAAATATAGATAGATAGAAATAGGGGGGAGGGAGAAAAAACAAATTTAGATAGATGGATAGATGGATACTTTAAATAAAAAATACCTAACCTACCTAAAAATAAACCTATGTAATACTATTAGATAATAAATAATCATTATTATTATTATTATTATTATTGATAATAATAATAATTATTATTATTATTATTATTATTATTACAAATTATTAAATTATTTACCTTAAATTAATTAAACAATACATTTATTAAATGTCTTCCAGTTGTTTTAAAACATTTAGCAGCACCCATAGATTTGTATTTTCTCTTTTGTGATTCGATGGTTCTTCCAGCGCAGAGGCACATTGTGATCCCCCTCAAAATGGAGAGACCAGGCATTAGAAGCCACAATCTACAGTATGATATGATATGATATCCATGATTCATGCCTTCACAGTTATGCCCCCCGCCCCTCCATCTTAAGGAGCTAATCACCCACGTAACTCCTTCAGACCCCTGCTATTAAGCACAGTGCATTATGGGACATCCGGACTATTGTCCAGCTGCATTCAACATCTGTAGAATGTTCTCCCCTGACTGTTTGAAAGCACCGCAGACTGTATTTGCTGTTTCAAAGGTTCTTGAAAACCTTTTTTTTTTTTTTAAGGGCATTGGTATATTTGGTACTGTAATGTGTACTTTTTATCTGTTTTTCTCTCTAGCACTTGTGACAAAATGGGCAAAAAGGGGATTTCGAAATAGATTATAGAAATTTTGTATTGGGTGTATTGGGCAGGTTCTTACAATTTTATTCAATTTTGATGCGATTCTTTATTGATATATTGACATTTTATTTGTAATGAGAATTACGACCAACTTTTCAGTGTACCTGGACGTGCATTAGAAAAATATTTTAATTCAAATTTAGTGTCGTATACAAAAACATAAGAAATATATAAATAAATAAAATGTTTAATTAAATATTATTATATTGTGTTAAAAGTGTCATTGACCATTTTTACAAAATATTCCAAAATTAATTAATTAATGACTGGCAGAAAAGGGTTGCATAACTTCCAAACAAAACAACCAATATCGCAATTTTCAAATAGATTTTTCTTTTTATTTATTTTAACCCAGCCCTAACATTTTACGTCTGGTTTCTCCTCCCCTCTGGCAGATTTGATGGGAATGCCCGGGGACTCGGGCCAGCAGGCTCGGACGGTGCT
The DNA here is from genome assembly GCA_900302355.1 of Cyttopsis rosea. NCBI lineage: Eukaryota > Metazoa > Chordata > Actinopteri > Zeiformes > Parazenidae > Cyttopsis > Cyttopsis rosea. The sequence goes on from OMKR01096359.1 coordinate 5,496, forward strand.
CGCCTACCAGCACTCCCCCGGTACGGGCGGAAGCCACCACCAACACAACCACAGCCAGGCCACGCACCACGGGCACCACCCGCAGCAGCACCTCTCCCCTCACTCCGCCCACGGCCAGCACCCCGTCCACAGCCAACATGGAGGACAGCACCAACAGCACGCCAACCATTCCCAGCAGCACCCGGCGCTCTCCCACCGCAGTCACCCCGGGCAGCCCTGCTCCAGCACTGGTGAGACCACAGCTTCCAGTACAGTTTCCAGTACAGCCACCAGTGCAGCTAACTCAGAGCTAAAGCACCAATAGCAAGATGGCGGTCCTTAATGTTGCGAGTGTGAGTTTAAAGTGGTAATCCGTAAGATTATATTGTTGAAAAAATCCCATATTTGATACTTTTAGAAACAGCCATTCAATGTATTTGCATTATGCGTGTGCTTCCTCAATATGCTGTTGCCATTGGTGGTGGCGGGCTCCGCCACATGCACAAGAGGCCGCTGTGAATTTGCTAAAGCAGTGTAGCAAGTTGTGGTCAGTAAACTGTCGATATGGATGAACATTCACAAAACAGAAAAGCACCCTCTGATGACAAAATTCAAAAATTCACACTACCCTAATTAGATAAGCACAATGACACACAATCAGTCTTAATGCAGGGAAATCAAAATCGAGATCTGTTGAGAATGACGGCTACAGTTAATTTATCTTTATTTATTTATTATCTTTAATTATTTATCGATATATGGTGCTTGTGTAGCGATAACGTTTTGCAACAGGAAGTACAGCGATATATAATATTGCAGTATATATGTTTTTACTGCTTATTGTTTAATTTGTGCATGGCAAGACCACTTCCAATGCTAACAGCAATCACAAATGTATATTCTTTACCACTATAAAAGTCATGACATGTAGCTTTAAAGGTGCAGTGTGTAGAATTTAGCTGCCACCAGCAGTGAGGTTGCAGATTGCAGTTAAATGAATTCCCCTCCGTGTCCGTGGTGGTGCAAAATGGCGGCATCCGTGGAGGACAATCTACGGTGGCCGCGAAACTCGCGAAAAACGCAGAAGTCCCTCTCTAGAGCCAGTGTTTGGTTTGTCCATTCTGGGCTACTGTAGAAACATGATGGTGCAATATGGCGGCGTCCGTGGAAGGGGCTCCAGCCCCCATGTAGATATAAACGGCTCATTCTAAGGCAACGATTCTTAATTTCATGGGATTGTACAGTAGTTAAAACATACTTATGAATATTATATTCCATATTCCATCCCATTTCTGCCAAATCCATTCCGCAAAATGCCACTAATTCTAACACTAACACTGCACCTTTAATATACACTCATTGATTCTTGTCAAAGGAATCAGAAAACATGAAACAGGTGACACCGCTTTGACAAAAAAGTTTCTTTCCGTTGTGCATGGGTTCAAAAAGGTGATGAATGCAAGGATCCACAGATCCACCTTCCCAGATCAAATATCTTCCTTCCATACGTGCAACAAAGTGCTCGCAGGGCACAAAATGAAGCGGGGCGACAACCCCCCCCTAAAAAAAGCAAATAATTCAGTCGCTCTGCTTTGATCCTACGAATCAAACCAAACCAAACCCCTCCCTCCGTCTTATATATCTGGGGGTATTTGTTGGCGGCATAATAATATTTAAGGCGTGCGTACAGTGCTGCGTTCCAGGTGACTAATTCAGACATATTGATGCAGCGTAGCGCTCAGCGATGACATCTATTCCCCCGATGTTTTCTCCTGGATTCCCAAGGCCGCCGCTCAAGGCTGGCCTCTGCATAGAGCCCGTCTAATTTATATTACGCTCCCTCTTCTCCCCCAATAAGGTCACGGGGCCTTTGATATTACAAGGCTGGCGAGAGCGGAAACAGAAACAGACAGGCATCTCTGAAGCATCATCAAGGTTGTTGTTCTTTTGTTTTTTTTATACTCTTATTTTTGTTTCTTTGTTTTGTTTTTTTTCCTCCCACCCTTCGCATATGCAAGGCAAGACACTCAGGACAGAGAAAAGGACTATTCAGACGTTATTTATCTGGGTTAGTACTGAGGATGACTGAAAGCAATCCCCGTCTTTGATCCGCTGTTTCACAATGTATTGTTGTTTGAGTTTGAGGCCGTGGTGGGAGTTAAAAGCTCTCTCTGCCTCTCTCTCTCTCTCTCTCTCACGCTCTCTCTGCCTCTCTCTCTGCCTCTCTCTCTCTCTCTCCCTCTCTCTTACCGCTTTTCCACCAAAATTATCGCATATATACAGGTTTTTTCAACGTGGGTAAACCGCTAAAAATAGCCGATGGACGCCATTCCCATTGCTAGGAGGCGAGCCGAGTTTGCCTTTTTTTTCCCTGGTGTGTCACGTTTAGGAAAAGGGGTGTGGCTTGTCTGTCCGGGTGGTCCGCAGCCCACAGTGGGCAGAGAGGCAGAGTGTAGTCTGTCCGTCCAACCCCAACTTTATTATTATAAAACCAGAAATAAATAAACAAGGCAATAAATTTAATTCTATAAATGAGTAAATTCGCCAGTCACCCGCCATGGGATCGAGCGTATCGGGCGTATTTACTCATTTATATATTTATAGCCTTGTTTGTTTATTTCAGGACTTTTAATAGGTCGGGGTCAGACGGACAGGAAAGATCCCACCCGCCGTGGGATCTTTCACTGCGATTCATGGGATCTTTCATCACTATCATTGCGCCGCCGGGTTTCGTAGTGAGACCCTCCGAATCTTATGCCAAGTTGCCATTTCCAGCAAGCAAAGTGAAACTACTGCACCTGCACCGGGCGGAGGCTGCGGACACTCACAGTCTCACACACTCGCTCCCTCTCCCTCTCTCCCATTTGGATTTTTTTATTTTTATATATTCATTTATTAAATTATTTATTAATTATTATTTAAAAAAAATATTCTTTAACATGCACTTGGAGGTGTCTCCAGGCGCAGGCACAGGGAACCTGTCACCGCTGAGTGCTGCCCACAGTGGGCACATTGGCATGAGAGCTGAATGAAGGAGCTGAGCTGTGTCTACGAAGCTGTGCATTACATTGTACATTACATTGTGCATTACATTGTACATTACATTGTACATTACATTGTGCATTACATTGTACATTACATTGTACATTACATTGTGCATTACATTGTACATTACATTGTGCATTACATTGTGCATTACATTGTACATTACGTCTGGAACTTCAACGCACATTGGAAAAGGGCGTAAATCGCGTGTCGACCCGGGTGTCATGTTTTCACCACCTCTCTCTCTCTCTCTCTGCCTCTCTCTCTCTCTCTCTGCCGCTGTCTGTCTGTCTGTCTATCTCTCTCTCGCCTTTTTATCACTGAGCTGTGACTGGAATTTTTTCCACATGAAAATGCGCCACCCGGTGGTTGGTTGCAGAGTTGCGTCCCTTACACTGTACACTGTACCTGTATGTGTGTGTGTGCTAGGCATGTCAGCTGACTGGTACCCCAACCTGGACTGGCTTAAGGAGAGCTGCCGCATCGCAACCAGTTACAACTGGGCTGACGTAGACCTCTCCCCATTCCAAGGTAACACACACACTCACTCTGATGACATTTACATTCACACACACACACACATAAACACACACAGTATAGTGACACAGTTCCAATTATCTGCTGAAAACAAACATAAACACACAAATACAAATACGGCCACTTCTTAATTCTTGTTGCACAGTTCTAAAGCCAAAACCTAGAGTCATCTATACTAGAGTGGATACTAGATATGGACGATAAGATATCATATCACAATATTTTTAATACATTGGCTATTCACGATATGGATGATGACATTGAAGTTAAGGAAAGGTTTTTTTGCAAATCCAAAACCATTCCATACTACAGAGGTTGTACTTCTGTGGTCTGTCCTCTCCACCATGTTTCTTTTAACCCTTTGTTTGCTGCCCTTCCACTCTCCTTCAAATGAAGTATTCAACATGAAACTCATGTCAATCCAATGGAAATCCAATCACATCAAGTCTTTAAAACATAAATATGTGAGATGACACAGCAGCATTGGTTAAATTACCCGTCAGAGTGGACGAGCTACTACAATTATGCATATATTTTGTCCATATATTAGCAATTGTGCATATATTTTGTGCATATATTTTCAGATGCTATTATAAATAAGGATTTTTTAATCTTCCAATGAAAATATACGATTACGATTACAACTGTACATAATATCCTCATATCGCCCACCTGCAATAATACACATGACCAGAAAGTTTGGAGCGGGACACAAACTCTATTTAGAAGAAGAAGAAGAAGAATGAAGAAGAATGATTTATTAATCACACATTTTACCACACACAGGCGGAGGGTGACACACACACACACATGCAGGAGTGGAGAACGATGAGATACAGTCTCTGCGTTTATCGCATCCTGGCCGTCCTTCCTCCAGGGGCAGCCAGGAGCAGTGGGCAGCCCTCACTTTGTCGGCGCCCGGGGACCAATTCCAGGTTGTGGGTCCATGCCGTGGTCAGGGACAGGACAGGAAGTGTTCTGCACGTTTTTAGTCGGGGTCCTTATGTTGGAGGAGACCCAATGCGAACACGGGGAGAATGTGCAAACTCCACACAGAAAGGCCCCTGATCATGAGTGAGCGATAACCCACCGGAGCACGGTGCCAACAGTGCCCCAGGCGGGAATCGAACCCAGGACCTTCTTCCTGTGAGGCAACAGTGTTAACCACTGAGCCACCGTGCCGCCAATTTGCAATTTGCAACCCCAGAGTCCAAATGTAGTCTGGCTCCAGGGACGTCCACTATACCTCGCACCAGGCATCTTCTAGTACACCATCTGAATCCATCGTATCCTGGATATTATCCAATTCATCTGCTTCATTTTCAAAGTAGCTTCTATTTAAATCGACAACTGAATTGACCGAATGTCTTGATCCATCACAAAACCTCACATGACCATTCTTGTAAAACTGTTCAATTGTTTCACAGTTTGGAGGTTTTAGCTGCACATCTACACAATATGGCAGAAACAACTGCATAATACTTTGATAAAATGATTCCAGATGTTTTGTCTCAGAAAAGCGCACATAACGAACAACTCCAGGTTGTGTTCGTATTCTTCTAGTGACAAAACCACAATTATTGTTTCATTTAATCCTGGTCTGGGATTTTTCCTTTGTTTTTCATTAATTCATTTATTCATTTGGCCTATTGTTATATCGATCAACAGAATGAGTCATCCACATGTCTTCTGTGATAAGATCATGTGATGTTGCCCTTTGCCTCAACACATTTAAAGGCAAACTCATTTTAACTATATTGTCCCCTGTTGGTACAAATACAACTTTCCTGGAACATTCCTTCAGATGCATATTTGCCTGAACAATATTTGTCATATCTGAACACATGCAAGCATTAGGAGCAGCATCACTCTGACCTTTGACGAATCTTGGTGTGCGCAGCATCCGAAGACCCTCCTCCTTCACAACCACTTGAACAGCATTGGCAGGTGATGGCTTTGAAGACACCGCCACACCGATTGGTATTGCCTCCACCGCGGAACAAAAATTTTATGAACTGCATGAATATAATGAAACCATAATAGTCAAGTCAATTTTATTTATATAGCCCTTAATCACAATACAGTTTCAAAGGGCTTCACAGACACACATTTCACAGAAAAATAAACACTACAAACAAAAATGTTGTTGATGCCCGTCTACTCAAACTGTACAACAAACAATTCCAAATAAGTCAAATATTGTATAAAAAAAAAAACCTGCTGCTTTGCCGGTCTCTTCTTGGAAGCAGCAGCTTTCTGCTGACATTGTGTTTCTATGAAAGAAAAACAAAATAAACGTGTTGAAGATATTATATATATATATATATATATATAGTAGATTATGTTTAATTTATTTAATGTAGACAGTGACCCATCTGTACACATTTTTATTCTTTATTTAATTCTGTGCTGAACACAATATCTCTACAACAACGTGAACCAGCGCAGAACAGTCAATAATTAATGTCAATATAACATAATCAATATAATATAACCTAACACACTGTGAAAATGAAGGTCCAGACCAGGTGCTCAGTGGTCCATCACATGGTCCTAATCCACCGCACACCTCCTCTGTCTTATCTCCTCTTCTCTTTCTGCTTTGGCCGTGTGGTACACTTGTGTTAGTTATTAATGCATTATTATGCATTATGCATTGTTTGTTAATGGAGACAAATATACACCACAAATCATAATATTTTGTCGATGAAAAATCTTCTGTTATTGATTAGGCATAGATTGTATTGTTATTGTTGTACTGTATTTTGAAGTGTATGTGGTGACAGACAGAAAGATAAAAAAAAATGTATGCTTATATCTAGGTAGACTATAGCCTATCTCTCTCTACCTACACTATGTGCAGTCGTTATGGTTGCTACATGGACCACTGGTTACTGAAGCTTGTGGCAGCGCCCCTAGTGGCAACATGTATTCTACTCCACTTTCTCTATACAATTCTGAAATTTGAAGAAAAATGTCAGGTACACTTGGTACACTTAAAAAACACTGTGATTTGTAATAGTCTAGCCCATATAATAAAAATAGGTTTCCATTTAGTGTAGCAGAGACTTTCCAGTGAGCCAACATGCAGAGCAGCACCCTGACTCTGTTTGACCTGAATGGAACGGAACCTTAATTAGTATCATTGATACAGCATTGGTGTAATATATCAATTGGTCAGATTGATATAGTCAGATTGATTGATTTTATATATTGTGAATCATATCAGAGATCCCTGCCAATTCCCATCTCTAAATAATAGTCAGAGCATTTGGTAAGCTGCAACTTAAAGGTGTGATATGGTTTACAGACTGCATATTTTAAATCTTTGATTTTCTGTCTTTCAGGATAGAGTGCCTGATGTTTGGAATGCCGTGTCAAGTATTTATTACGATCTGCTCGACCCAGAAAATTGCACACACCTTTTCTGTGCTCAGTATGTCTTTTTGCCCTGAATTCAGGAAGATCTTGACACATTCACAGATGGTTGGAATAACCATTCACACTGAACAGAATGTAATCTCACTCCTAACCAGCTGTGGGGAAGATTCAGAGCCCTGTCAGCCCTCCTGACAATGTTGACGTAAATTTTATATTCAATGCATAACAATAACAGCACAGAACAACTGATAACTGTACAGTTAACACAAATAGTGAATGCAATAACTGCAGGAAGTTTGTGAAAAATGTTTTTTTTAATTAACCAGTCATTTGTGTTTCATTGGGACTTTCTTGCATGTTGCACTTATAGACACACCCAATTTTTCTTTTCAGCAGCTGTCAAAGGCAAAATATCTTCTGTGACATCAGTGATTTGTTGTGGCCAGAGGTGCAACATGCCTGAAAGGTTCAACCCCTCCGAGCAGTGCAGCAGAGGTTTCCTGCTAGTGTGTATACCCTTTTTAAAGCCTTGCTGGTAAGCATAGGCCTGTACATCACTGCCTGTCAGCGGTTACATCCAGAGGGGCATATCTCTAAATATATTTGACTGATTGCTACGACAACATTCATGTTGCCTAGGATGACATCTGTCAATTTTAGTGACTCCACGACCTTCCCTCCAGCTACAATCAGGCCAAATGTAAAGTGGCCCCAGTCCGGTCCATGTAATGCTTATCAGTTCAATTTTCCATATAAAGAATTTTAAATAGAAAATTGGAAAATTGAATTTTTTTTCTAAAATTGTATTTTTCATTCATCAGACCAAAGTATAATTAAGATTTGTTGGATATAAAAATGGAAATTAGAAAAATAGAAAATCTGAGAGGTTTCATTTCCATTTGTGTCTCGGGCTGCCTGAGAGGGCGGGGTCTAAGCACCAGACTCAGTTTACATCTGATTGGCTGGCGGGGGCCGCTTGTCTCGCCTATTGTCACGCCTGCATTCAGGATTACATCCGGTCATGGATCCCGCTGTTGTAAAATGTTCACTGGCATCCCTGCAACAGTGGACGTTGTAGCTTCTTGTTGTGGCCAATGTGTACAAAATATCTTGAAACCAACGACAGCTGTCTTTTGTGCAAGGCCAGTTTCTTCTGAACTAGACTGGTTTTCCTAAAAGGGATGAGTGAGGTTCTCGCTAAACTTTCCTAAAATGACATCCCACTTCAGTACCACTAAATCTGTTCCAACATACCATTGTTATGGGATTACATTTGTTCACTGTTATTTACAGTAACTGTAACTCCCTTATTGTTAAAATGTTGAACATAGTGTTGAGTATATTGTGTGGAAGCATATTTTAAATGTTTAAGATGATTATTGCCTCAGATTGTTTAGAATTAAACAAGTTCACTGCAAAACATGCCATTTGTGTGCGACACAAAATTATTTGCAATTCCTACTTGACTGGACTTCATTTCCCAAAATCATCTTTAGGCTAAAATAATCTTCCAGTCCATGGAGTTACAATAGGACTAAGGTCGTCTCAGCCTTAAGATACTTTTAGGAAATGGGGCATTGGTCAGCAACCGCACTCTGAAGACCTACCCTGCTAGTAACACTCACCAAGAAAGTGAGATGATCTAAACTGTTGGTGGAGGCTCTAAACTGACCAAGCATTTTTATTTTCAAACAAGCTGTGATCTGATTAGACTGGAGGAGAGGCGTTGGGTTCGGCTTAACCAGATGTTCCTTCTCAGCAAACACTGTCCAGACACAAAGCTGCTTTCATCTGAAGACACATCCAGACCCAATCAGACCCATTCAGACCCATCCAGACACAACCATGCCCAACCAGACCCAATCAGACCCATTCAGAGCTAATCATAGATCCATTCTCCCGTTTCCACTCAGATCTTCATCTGAGGAAACATCCTGCTTTCCAGATCCAATCTGCTCCATAAAGCAAACACACAATTATGTCTCAGCACCAAGACAAATAGACACAGAAAAACAGGAACCGTCAGGCGTTCACTGGCTAAAGCTTTAAATCTTAAAGCTTTAAATCTTAAAGCATCAAATCATAAAGCTTTGAATCTTAAAGCATTAAATCTTTCATTCTTAAAGCATTAAATTACAGTAAATGTGCATTGTTCAAGCATTACAGTGTTTACAACTGAAAGGAGTTGTATCAGTAAAAATAGTTTCCTTGCTCAGTTTGAGCTAAACATAAAATTGTGTTGATGATGTCAACATCTGTTTACCTTGATCTGGTTTTCTATTGGCTGTTGCCCACCCACTTCCTGTGTCGTATTATAGCTTCGCCCATCACACTGGGGTGGAGGAGACTTAAAGTGTTGAGACATTGAAAACCCTTAGAATAAAAGTTGCAGCAGTGCATGATGGGAGTTGTGAGCAGGAGCTGCGTTCTGCTGAGAAGATCCAGACTCATCCAGTTGGAGCGGAGGTTCATATACAGCAAGCCGCCCAGGAACAAGATCGGAGCTGGGGTGAGTACTTTACTATTACACTATAAGAGAGTATTATGTCACTTATTCTCAGATGGAATCAGTGTTTACTTTGTACATGTTTTAGTGTGATAATTTTACTGTGAGCAGAGGAGCAAATAACGCCCCATCACCTCTTCTTTTATTTCCTCTTTTAAGTCATCTGTGAGGAGCTTAAAATCATTCGTTTTTAAATCAAGTTGAGTACATTAGATGACTGCACATTATGTCTTACTGATTTACATGTGTATGATGAGTATGTGTGCACTTTGGCACAAATCTGTTATATTTTTAAAGCACTAACTTTAAAACAACTAAAAAGAGAAACATTATTAAACTATTTATAATATTTTATTAACACACTGTTTTGTCTGCAGCAAAGTTTCTTTATCATGTCAGTGTTTGCAATGGCCATGTTGCTTCCTGCCGGCTGGATCCTACACCACTTGCCAGAGTATCGCCAGAAACCACGCAGCACACCCAAGAGCTGAGGAAACACCCACTGAATTTCAACTGTGTAGTGACTCTGCATCTACTGTGTATTCACTGTGTATCTACTCTGTATCCACTGATATTCTACTGTGTAGTTACTGTCTCTACTGAGTTTCACTGTATTTAATCTGTATCTAGTGTGAATTTACTGTGTATCTACTCTAGATCTAATGAGTTTTTACTGTGCATTTACTCTGTATATGCTGTGTAGTTACTCATTATTTACTAAGTTTCTACTCTATTCTGTAGCGACTGAGTTTCTACTGTGTAGTTACTCTGTATCTACTCAGTTTCTACCGTGTATCTATTGCATATCTACTGTTTAATTATACTGTATTTACAGTTTATACTGTGTATCTACTGTGTATTTACTTTGTATCTACTGAGTTTCCACTCTGTATCTCCTGATTTTGTACTCTGTATCTACTGTATATCAAATGAGTTTCTAGGGTGTATCTACTATGTAAAGATTGCTGTCTATGTGATATTTTGCAGCAGAGTTTCTGTTTTTAACATTTTGTTGTTTCTAGTCTTTGAATCTTCTTTTAACAAAACAAAGCAGGGATTGTTTGTGTCCAACAAAAACAGAAACTGAAGACGACTTCCTTCCTGTTTCCTCTTCCAGCCTACTTACTGTACTTACACTCCTACTGCACTCGAAATTCATTTTATGTTTTAGAAGATGGACACTATAAATTGAATAAATAAATACTTCATTAAGTATACTTAAGTAAATCTGCCTATTCCATATCACAACTGTCAAATGTATATCTGTACCCCTTAAAATAACCAATAATATAGAATTATTGCTTGGTATAAATGATTTATAATCTTTGATAGTTCACATTTAATATTTGATAAAACATGTTTTTAATTTAATTGTTTGAATATGTTGTATGATTTAGTAACCTGTCAAGTAGCAGCAGATTGTCATGTTCCAAGCAGAAATTCCAATATTTTCATTGTTTTGTTCTTACTGTTCTTACTTGAGGAGCAAATTCAGAACTGTCTCGGACTCTAGGCACAAATCACAAAGACAGAGATTCCTGGAAAATGAAATTGCTCTAAGTAAATGTAATTAGTGTATTAGAACCAAAATTTGTAACTACTACTACTAAATACTACTAAAACTAATCCGACATCTAAGTCGCTTTGGACAAAAGCTAAATGACATAATGTAATGTACTTTTTGTGTGTTTTTCTTTATGATTCAAGAATTAACTCTGTTGTATGTGAAGTTGACGAACTTTACATATACAGGATATGAAGGATTAATATTCATCTCCAAGCAGGTGTGACATATTGCGGTGTGGCATACTTAGCTTTATGGCTATATTTACATATAGATTATATTTACATATTTATGGGTATTGCTGGATGCGCCTTCAGCCTTGTATATGCTCCCGCGAGACACCATGGTGCAAGCATTCGCAAACGGCAGCCGAGCTACGCACTTGCACAAAGGCAGTCATGCGTTGTTCGTTGCAGTATTCTCCGAATGGCCAGGGGGCGTACAAACAAAATATTCTGTGAATAAGCAAGAAGTCAATGAGCATTACCGGAAGAACATCATTATCCAACTTGGCTACACGCGCTGCCCTTCAAACCGACTAATTATATCTAATTAATAAAATAACATAAAATAACATAATATAACATAAAATAGCACAAAATGAAATAAAAATTTAAATTGAAATATAATAAAATAACATAAAATAACACAAAATAAAATAAAATTAAATTAAATAAAATAAAATTAAATAATAATCCCAAACAAATAGTTATCAAAACCTGTTTTTGAGGTTTACTTTATTCACAAGCAACACTTAGGGAAAAAAATAAAATAAAATGTCATAAAAAAACACAAGACACCATGTAGTTACACTTCTTTTTGGTATTGTTTGCACACATGTTTGCGTAAATCAAAAATGCGCGCACACCCTCTCGCCCAGGACACTATGTCGAGCATAAACCTGGCTTTCGACAGAGAGAGCACATCTTTAGAGAGTGCCAGGATCACTTTACTGAGAGTGAACTACTGTAATATGCTTTATAAGCATAACACAAGGTTTTCAAGCATGCTAGAAAACCCCATGAGCTCGGGAACAAAGCTTGTGTAGTTTGGAATAGTATCGGGATATATTTGTTGCACTTCACTATTTAGGACTTCATTTATAATAATAATATATTTAAAATAATTATAAATACATCCCACTGCAGAATTAATTCATGCAGTCTGCGTCTCCCCAGCCGCTCTTTATTTCTTGTGAAGGATGTTTCACTGTTCTACAACGGTACTATAACTTTACTTATTTATATCTAAAAACGTAATGAAAATTTGTTTTGCTGTCGTAATTATATAATAATACATCATTTCATAAATCCATACCTTACCATCCTTATTATATGTTAAAAAAAATAGGTTTATTTAGGATTAATAGATTAATTTGACAGTAAAAAGTGTGTGGCTTGGGGATTCTGGTATATATGAATTCTAACAGTTTATGAACATATGTCGCACATCATGTGCCTGACTGAAGCCTTGTTCACTTGTCACTAGCTGTCGGTTATTAAAATAAACATAGTTGTCATGATTGATTACAAACATAAAGGTGGATTTAAAAAGAGGAAGGAAAAATTAATACATAAGAAAGAAACAACAAAGCTGCCAAAAATTGACAATTTCTCTGAAAAGCCCTCAAATAATAATCACAAAGATGTCTCAGCTAACTTTAGCTACAGTTAAAACTGACATTGCATCTCTACATGAATATCCCACTGACCAGGGACATTTTACAGAGAATGTATATTCGAAGACCAAACAGTATATTTGTCTCCATGGCGTCGTGAAAACCACTCTGACCTTTCCCAAGGGATACGAACCAGGACAACCACTGCTTTTCTATTTCATATTACACCAGCAAAACTAAAGTTGGTTTAGAGCTACCAGGGACATGGCTATGTTATTCAAACAAGCTAGATGTAGCCTATTGTGAGCACTGCTGGCTTTTCGCGGATCGTCTAGCTAAAAACCAAGAACTTACAAATGTTGATGTTAATTTTCGACAACAACTGCATCAACTGCAAGCTTTAGGGAAGTCTGCACAGTTTTGCTTCTGTTGGTAACTATTCCTGTTATTGTGGCATCCACCGAACGGTCCTTTTCAAAGCTGAAGCTGATAAAGGGTTATTTATCCTATATCTGGACTGGGGCTTTTGTCCATTGAAAATGCTTGTGTGCGCCAGCTGGAGCTTAAGAACATCATTGATGCAGACAACATAGCAGATAACAGTGTTATCTGCTATTGGTGGTTGCATGGTTAAATGTTATATGTTGTTATTGGTGAGACGACACCAGCCTATAATCATAGCCTTATGAGTGAAGTTTGCGTTGTTGTGTTTTGTGTTTATTATTGGTGTGCCGACAGCAGCAATGTTAATGATACACGCCGATCGTAATGTCTATGTGTTGGCTTGAATTATTGTAGTCTATAGCTGACAACTGTATGGGTGATAGTAGGGCATTGATGCTGGATAATATTCGATCGATAGTGTATAATGCCGTAGAGCCTCTATGCGTGCCATGTGCTCCGCTGTTACCAGTTATTAAGTTGCTGCACGCTTCATAGTAAAATACCGCTCTGATTTGCAGAGACTGCCTGCGCAGACCTCGCTGCACGTTACTGTCAGAGGGGTGTATTTTCACATGCATGGCCTCAGGAATGATTCGTTGTTGTCGCTAGGAAGGGGTAGGGCCCGGTTTGACCATTGTGCATTGGGGCCTGGTACTGATTTGTGACGCTAGTCTATGTACTGTATGTATTTTAGGATTGCATGTCTAAGTATTTCTTGTGACAATGTGTGGAACTGTGGAACTGTGGCACTGTGGTGTGATGAAAGACAATTTTCTGAGTAACTTATCATTTCATATCGTATCAAGTGAACAATATCAAATAACCAACAAGCTTATATTCTGTCAGAGTTAGGCCTACTCACCGGGATTCACAATGCATTTTGCAGGAAGATGGGAGAGATGTAGTAGAGAGTGAAGTAATTTATAAAATCTAAAACTGAGGAAAATAATAATCTATTGACAATAATATTTTTTTTCCATTTGATACATAAATTTTTTATATACAATAAATTTATATATTGATACATAAATGTTTTTACAAAAAATGTATTTTAGCAAGACAGTAGACAGTACTATAGTACTATAGGACTATGAGAAATGTAGAGGAAAGAGTACAATTCTGAGAAGGTTCAAGCTGAGGCCTTGCAGACACTCCAAAACACGCCCCCACGTGTACATGACACTACAGTGGGTGAGAAAGACGCAGAAAAAGAAGAAAATATGGCACAATGAGCTCTGGTGAGAATGCCAAACTTTGACAAAATGTTTAATGAAGATTTTATAGTTGTATATATATTTATATTTTATTTAGGTTGTCGGATGTATTATGATTTGTTTCATGCAGTGTAAATTGTGTTCATTTTGTTCATTTTTGTGCATTTTAATCAATAAAATTAGGCTTGCTAACTTCTTTACACCATTTTGTCTTATCAGTGAGAAACAACTATTTGCCCATTACCTGAGCAAGAATTTGAGTGAAGAAGCACAAGAAAAGCTGAAGGACTTTAAGGTCAAACTCAGAAGAACTTTGGAGTCAGAGGAGTTATTTTAAGGTAAATATTTTAAATGTTTGGGTATTGGAAATTCATAGGGTTGTTTTGTAAATGGATGTAAAATATATTCTATTTCAAGTTGTATTATATACTGTGTGCAATATGTATAGTTAAAATGTTTCACTTTTAAAAGCTTAAAGGTGCAGTGTGTAGAATTTAATGGCCACAAGCAGTGAGGTTGCAGATTGCAACCAACTGAATTCCCCTCCGTGTCCGTGGCGGTGCAAAATGGTGATGTCCGTGTTGGAGAATCTACGGGTGGCTGCAAAACTCATGAAAAACGCCTATTTGGATTGTCTATTCTGGGCTACTGTAGAAACATGGTGGTGCCCCCATGGAGATATACTGTAATTCGAAGGTAACGAAAACACGATTCTTATTTTCATGGGATTATACACTAATTAAAACATACTTATGAATATTATATTCCATATTCCCTTCCATTT
>OMKR01096392.1:0-12373 GCA_900302355.1 Cyttopsis rosea
GGACCCCGGGCTCCTGGCTGCCCCTGGAGGAAGGACGGCCAGGATGGGATAAATGCAGAGACTGTATCTCATCGTTCGCCACTCCTGCGTGTGTGTGTGTGTGTGTGTGTCACCCTCTGCATGTGTGTGGTAAATGTGTGATTAATAAATCATTCTTCTTCTTCTTCTTCTTCTTTTGGCAAACTCCAAGTGGGCTGTCTTGTGCCTTTTACTGAGGAGTGGCTTCCGTCTGGCAACTCTACCATAAAGGCCTGATTGGCGGAGTGCTGCAGAGATGGTTGTCCTTCTGGAAGGTTCTCCTATCTCCACAGAGGAACGCTGGAGCTCTGTCAGAGTGACCATCGGGTTCTTGGTCACCTCCCTGACCAAGGCCCTTCCCCCCCGATTGCTCAGTTTGGCCGGGCAGCCAGCTCTAGGAAGAGTCTTGGTGGTTCCAAACTTCTTCCATTTACAAATGATGGAGACCACTGTGCTCGTTGGGACCTTCAATGCTGCAGAAATTTTTCTGTACCCTTCCCCAGATCTGTGTGATCGATACAATCCTGTCTCGGAGGTCTACAGACAATTCCTTTGACTTCATGGCTTGGTTTGTGCTCTGACATGCACTGTCAACTGTGGGATCTTATATAGACAGGTGTGTGCCTTTCCAAATCATGTCCAATCAATTGAATTTACCACAGGTGGACTCCAATCAAGTTGTAGAAACATCTTAAGGATGATCAGTGGAAATAGGATGCACCTGAGCTTAATTTTGAGTGTCATAGCAAAGGGAGTGAATACTTATGTACATGTGATATTTTTATTTTTTTATTTTTAATACATTTGCATAAATTTCTAAAAAACTTTCTTCACTTTGTCATTATGGGGTATTCGAATTTTGAGAGAAAAAAAGAATTTAATCCATTTTGGAATAAGGCTGTAACATAACAAAATGTGGAAAAAATGAAGCGAAACTTTCCGGATGCACTGTAGATAGATTTGCAGTGGACAAAAATGTTTAATAAATGCTAATCTTACAGTAGTTGAACCTTAAAATGGCCTGGAAAATGTTATATATGATTGTATGTATTGTATATATTGATGATATATCATTACCAGTTTGATTGGAGAAACATACTCATTCTACCGATTTTGTCAAAAGAAAGAAAAGTACAGAGTTGTCTGAGGAGTTCAGATAGAAGATAGAAGCCAAGCATGAACCATCTTGAAGCTACATGTCCATCTCCAGACACCTTGATGCTCCCGTGTCCACCATAACTATGTTCTGAACAAGTTTAAGGTCTATGGAGCTATAGCCAACCTCCCTGAACGCGGCCGCAAGAGAGAACGTTGATCAAAGACCGCAGCAAAGGGTTGTTTGAACAGTAAAGAAAGAACCACGGACACTGCTAAACAGATTTGAAGTGATCTTCAGACAAGAGGTACAACACCATCAGTCCTTCTGGGAGAAAGTCCAGTTGACAGATTGGACCGAATTCAAGCTTTTTAGTCAAATCACATCTTACAAGTCTTACAAAATGAAGCCTGGGACAATCCCTTAGTTGGGTTTAAAATGTTTGTTTCATATACGTAGAAACTAACAAAAACAAATAGATCTAAAATAAAAACACAGGAAAACCAGCATGGGAACCGGGGCAGCACGCCCCATGCACCGCTTTCTTGAGAGAAAAATCTCCACTCCAATTCTCTGAGTTTGGGTTTGGGTCTCTGAGTAGGTTTATGTTTTTGATTTTCCATACAAGTAAGAAACTAAGGAAACAAAATAAATCTGATTTGCATATAGACCAGGGAAGTGAGACACCTGGCGTAAACAGGGCCAGAGTCTCCGCTGATAACCAACCAACCCACAGACAACCGCAGAGACTCTACGCAGGTCCCGCAGGCAGAATCTCTGCGGATAGCCACGCCGCCCCGCTCTCCCAACTGAGCGAGATGAGAACCGTGTCATGGAATATCAACACTATTCTCACTTTCGTCCTCAGTTACCTTTCGGGCAGGGCCCCCCTTGGGCAAGGCGGGCACATCGTCCTCCCTCTCCCCATACGAACCCGAGTCTCTGGCGCTCACTACCACTATGGCTGTCTAGGTTATTATACATGTTTATTGCTGGGTTTATGAAAACCATAAACCAACATTACATTTAAGTGTTCATAATTATTATAATAGTTTATTGAAGAACACTTATATTAACATTTTATTATCCTAAAATTAGAAGTGTAATAAAAGCAAAAACAAAGACAGGATTGTTACGTGTATTTCCACTTTTTTTCGAATACAAATACAAATACAAATACAAATAATTTTGCTGCCTCGACAAATACAGTTACAGATACAAATACAAATACTGGGCTCTCTGCACATCCCTAGTGCATGGCATCATAAAATCATAAGGCTACCACAGTAATTTGGAGGGTAATGTGGAAACCATTGTCAGAAAGTGTCTCCATCAAAGGTCATGGGTCTTCCAGCCAGAGATGTGGACTTGAGTTTTGCGACTTGGACTCGAGTCGCACTGAAGTCGCACACACAGTGACTTGAGACTTCATTTGTTTCACCTCTTCACCTCAAAAGACTTGGACTCGTGAACAATCAGTGGCAAATTATTTTTTTGGTGCATTCACATTAAGGAAATGTCTGATGGGCTGAATGTCATTCCCTCCCTTCATGCGAAACCTTACATATCCGGTGCACGCCGGCAACAGGGGGCGGGGCCTACAGTTCTAACTCTCGTCCTATTGGTCGCTGCATCTGTAAGCTGCAGCAACAATCCCCTGGCCAGCACACCTCCTGCAGCTGCTGTGCCATTTGTCATAACCTTTGGCTTTAATAACTTCACACAAACAGTAAACACAACAGGCCCAAACAAAAGAATCACTAAATGCAACGTCAGCGGTATCAATATCAATAAGGATGCTGGATAGACCACATCAAACTTTATCAGGCATCTGAAAACGCACCCGGATAGGTCAGTGACTTGGTAATGTGAAAGCTAACATTAGCGCCTATGGACGGTTAGCAAACATGTTTAGCTCAGCATCAGCTATCTAACGTTAGCTTGCTACTAGCTTTGTAGCTAAGGGAGGTTTACTTGATTAGATGGGCGATGGCTGAATATTTTGAAAAGATGAGTGAGTGTTTGTTTGCTTGCCACACTTGTTCGCATAGAGTGCTAGCTTTGCCATGACTATAAAAATGGTCGGGTAACTTAATCATCACCCTGTGATTCCAGATGGGTTTTGCTCCACATAAAAAATGTTATCGATATCATCCAGATCTTAGTACTATAATTAACAAACTAATTAATTTTCCATGTTGTTCATCTACAGGTTGACTGAATTCAACAAGGCAAAATAAGTGTAGACAGACAGTGCCATCCCAGACAGAAGGCCATTACTGAATCCATAATACAGGATCTTGTCATTTCATGCAACCTGCCTCTGTCTTTGATTGACAAGCCTAGCTTCAAGAATTTCATGTCAGTGGTAGAGGAGAATGTGGCAGACTGAGGGGCGTGGTTAAGCGGGTGGCTGGAGGAAGCAGACTGGTTCTACCTGTCTTCGGCACTAGCAGTGGCCAATTGGGCTGATTGGCCCAATTGCAGCTGGGGGAAGGTTTCTTTAATGTGTGTTTGTAAATCCTGGCGAGCCAGCGATTTGCTGCCACAACTGCGTCTCCATCTGTCCTTCCACCCGAACCCCGGAAGCCAGCGTGCTACAGTGGCACCTGAACAGGGACCTGAGAAGGCAGAAGAGCCCAGGATGGAAGGGGCTGGAAAAATGCATTCACGACCTGGAGGATGAGCGCGACTTCCTTCCTCACCAGCAGGCGGCTCTGTGCGGGTGCCCAGAGCCTTTGCCGCAGCACCGTTGCCATCCCTGTGAGGCCGGAGTTCCACAGGGAGGAGGAGGAGTGGGGAACAGAGGAGGAAGAGGTGGACCTCGCCGCAGCCTATGGCCACACCGCCGCCAACAACCGGGAGCTGGCAGGGGTCCGCCCCCAGGACCCACACAGGGTTCAGCAGGACCCTGGCCCCTCCCAATGCCCTGAAGGGGAACGGCTGGTGCTCCGCTGGGCTCATCGGTGCCGCATGATGCCCCTCCTCTTTCTCGCACAAACCGTTTTTTCCCCCCATCCTCTTCCCAGCATGGAACCGAGGCGGGCCCACAGATGGCTCCTGGGTCTTGGCAGTGCGGATGGCCCAGCCACGTCCGCAGGGACTGCCCCCTGATGGAGGTCATACAGGTTGTCCGGGTTGCTGGCGCCCTCCTCCGGTCTGGAAGGGGCCTACTATGTACCAGTAAGGCTACAAGAGAGTAGACATCAGGCTTTGCTGGACTCTGGCTGTATGCAGACCATGGTCGAACAATGCCTGGTTTGGCCCTGGGCTTTGGTGGAGGCATCACGGGTGGATATTCGGTGTGCATGGGGATATTGACCCGTATCCGATGGTACGGCTGGAAATTCGTTACTGGGGGAAAAGCATTTAGTAGAGGCTGTGGTTAGTTCCCGCCTCTCGCACCCCCTGTTATCAGGTACGGATTAGCCTGGTTATGGTGAGCATTATGAGCTGTTGGGCGTCTCAATTCGGACCAGCGTATACCACTCCCAGACCGACGGTCTGGTGGAGCGGTTCAATAAAACTCTGAAAAACATGATTCGTAAGTTTGTGCACGACGATAGCCGGAATGGTTGGACCCTGTTTGTTTGCAGGGGGTACCCCAGGCCTCCATGGGATTTTCTCCCTTTGAACTCCTGTTCAGCATGAGACCCAGGAGGGTGCTGGACCAAATTAAAGAAAACTGGGAGGAAGGTCCTAGCACCAGGAAAAAGTGAAATTCAATATGTTATGGACCTGCAAGCAAAACTCACCCTGGGGCACCTGTCATGGGAGAATTTGCTCGTGGCCCAGGAACATCAGCGTCAGTTGAATGACAGAGGGGTGCGGCTGAGACAATTTTCACCAGGAGACAAGGTGCTGGTTTTACTCCCTACGTCCAGCTCTAAATTACTCCCCAGGCGGCAAAGGCCCTTTGTGGTCACACGGCAAGTCTGGGAGCTGGATTATGAGGTCAAATGGTCTTACAGCGGTAGCGCGCCTCAGGTTTATCACCTCCTGAAAGCGTGGAGGGAAGGGGCATCCGTTTCTCTGGCCACCTCGGTGACTGAGAGAGATGAGTTGGATCTAGAGGTTCCAAAAGTGACCAATCAGACTCTGGCCCTTTCTAGTGACCATCTCTCGGCGGGCCAGGCTGTGGACGTGGCTGCTTTACAACATCGATTTGCTGATGTGTTCTCTCCCCTGCCAGGCTGCATGTCGCTCATACACCACCACATAGAAACAACCCCGGGGGTGAAGATACGCACCCGGCTCTATCTACCCAAGGACAAATGCAAAATCGTGCAGGCAGAATTGAGGCCGCAGCTACGCTCCAGTGCCTCATGGATCGGGTCCTGCATCTGCATGCTGCATACGCCGCCGCCTATTTAGATGATATCAGCATCCACAGTGACAACTGGAGGCGGCACATAGGAGGAGAGCTGGTGCAGCCCCAGGTAGATAAAACCATGGCGATTGCGGCCTAACCGAGACCCAAGTAAAAAAAAAAGGGGTAACGCGGTTCTTGGGGCTGGCCAGTTACTACCGGAGGTTCATCCCAGACTTCTCGGAGTTGACCACCCCTTTAACCGATTTAACTCAAAAGAGTGCGTTGGATCCGGAGCATTGTCAGCAGGTGTTTGAGTGGCCCTCTGTGGGGAACCAGTGTTGCATATGCCTGACTTTCTTCTCCCCTTTTGCCTCCACACTGACGTGTCGGACAGAGGGTTGGGGGCAGTGTTGTCCCAGCAGGGGAAGGGTGTGTACCGGCCGGTGCTGTACATCAGTAGGAAACTATCAGACTGGGAGATGAGGTACAGCACCGTAGAGAAAGAATGCCTGGCCATCAAGTAGGTGGTCAACATCCTCCTCCCGATACTACCTCCTGCGACGCCCTTTCACCCTCTGTTCGGACCACGCCCTGCTGCAGTGGCTCCACCGCATGAAGGATACCAACGCTAGGATCGCCCATTGGTACCAGGCCCTTCAACCATTTAAGTTCAACGTGATCCACATGGTACAGATGGTGGTGGCCGACTTCCTCCATTCCTCCTCCTCTGTTCTGGAGGGGGGGGTTGGCTGTCAGCCGGACGGATCCACGGCCTAAGTCAGGCGGTGGGAGTATGTGGCAGACAGAGGGCCGTGGTTAAGCGGGTGGCTGGAGGAAGCAGGCTGGTTCTACCTGTCTTCGGCAAGACTGAAGACTGAATAAAACCCGGTGAGCCAGCGATTTGCTGCCACAACTGCGTTGCCGTCTGTCCCTCAACCCGAACACGGGTAGCCAGCGTGTTACAGAGAGATACTGCTCAGTAAGTCGAAGCACCGTAACCAGACGTGTGAGTGAGCTATCAGCAGACAAAGAGATAAAATCCAAACTAGAAAAGACAGACACTGTGTCTGTGACTGTGGATATTTGAACTGACAGGAGCATGCGTGGCTTTTTAGGGGTAACAGCCCACTTCATGGAAATGGAGAAAAACAGCCCAAGACTATAGACAGTTCTCTTAAGTTGCGAACGATTCATAGGGTCACACACTCGAGAAAGAATAACTGAGAAATTTGAGATATGTGACAACTTTAATATAAAACACAAATTAGATTACATTATCTATGATAATGCCTCAAATATGAAGAAAGCATTCAGTTTGTTTCCTCTCGGCTGCAACTGAGAGTGAAGATGGTGAAGATGACCTGGAAAACAGCAACTTATGGGAGGAAATAAGGGAGGATTACCAGGATGATGTGGAATCCATCCAGAGCAGCTGCCTGCAACAGCGGCCACAGTGCTTTGCACATTCATTGCAGCTTATTGTGCGAGATGGACTGAAGCAGACAAAAATTCTGAACAGTGCAATGGCAAAGGTGACAAAATTCTGCAGTTCACTTCATTCCACTTGTGGGCTGAAGGAAGGATTTGGGGCAGAGTATGGAGCCAATCCCCTCTGCTATATCAACACAATGGAACACAACTCTCTGCCTTGTGGAGGCAATCACTGACCTGGATCCCCAAAGCCTAAATACTCTCCTGGAAGCCCAAGGACATAAAGGCCTGTGCTTATCAGACAGAGAATGGAGTCATCTGAAAGAGCTTGTGGAAATCTTGGCCCCATTTCTTCAAGCAACAGACCTCACACAAGTGGTGACTCTCAGTGCGGCTCTCCCTTGTGTACTCTCACCCAACAGCCACCTCATCAGTATGCTGAATGCGAGTTGTCACCTGGTCAATTTAGTGAAAGCACTGCAGATGTCACTCTAACGCCATTTTCAGGGGATCTTTGCAAATGTCATGATGGATCACCCAGCTCAACTCGCAGTAGATCTTCCATTTGGAGATATGGTTTACATGATGTCTGCACTACTAGACCCATCATTCTGCCTATTTTGGCTAGAGCAAGATGCAGTGTTGGTGGTAACAGTACAAGTTACAGGTTACAGAAATAAATTATTTTTTAGCAGTAACGCAGTAATATAACGAGTTACTAATACAATAGGGGAAATATCATTACCATGTTCGCATTACCATGTCAAGTAACGTGTGTTTACTAGGGGTGGGCTGATTGATCGGATGAAACAACTATCCCTTACGTTTATTGTGTTTTGTCTGATTAGGATTGTCGTCCGATCATTTTGAGTTTATATCCGGGATCGGATAAATCATGGTCTCATTGGGTATATCTGCTGTACATTATGACAAATACATTGTGTGATTTGATCACGCTCACGTGATAGGACAGCTGCACATACAGTCCCTCCCCTAAGCTATGTCGCAAATCAGTGGCAAACTGTTTTAGGGCAATATTTTACGTTATCTGCACGTGGGAACGAGTGAAAACAAACATGGATGGAGGAACATGGCGGTTTGGGAAATTACTCATTGGATGGATCATGGATTATTACCACATTTGCCCGTTTGCTACCGTACCAACAACATAAGGTGAGGGTTGACGACCGAGCCGATCCCAAGCAGCTTTCTGCTTTTTGTTTGCCGATTGCGTTTTAGTAAATGCAGAAGACACAGGTAGCGTCAATACAACTTAATTTGCCTTTTACTACCAGCATTCCTCTCTGGCAAAAATAACATCCTTTTTTATTATGATTTGGGTGAGTAACTCAAAGGTAGTGTAATAAGTAACGTATTACTTTCAAATAAAAGTAACAAGTAATATGTAATAAATTACATTATAAAAGTAACTTGCTCAACACTGGCAAGATGTCGTCGCACCAGAAGTCAAGAGTGAGGTGAAGGAGATGATAATATGTAGGTATAAATACACACTATTTCTAAACACATTATCATCACATTATGCATCACTAACATCAATAAAATCTTATTTCGGCTTACTTATCATTGATTCATTAACTTAACCATCACCACTGTGAGTTGTGTATATCAACGTCATAATATTGTAACAAAACATTCTATTTGTGGAACTTTTTAAGACCTTGTCTTGTCTGAGGCTCGGAAAGTCACCATACCTGAGAGCAGTAGTGGAGAAGACGATCAGGAGGAGCCACCGGCACCTGCTCAAACTCCACGTCTTTTCTCTGGCTACCGGAAGAAAAGCAATAAGAAGAATGTAGACCATGGCTCATCTGTCAAGGCTGAGCGCACTAAATCCAGGTGTCCTCTGATGAAGAAGAAGTGGACTGCCTGGATTTCTGGAAAAGGCATGCAAAGGTCTATCTTGTGGCTATGAGAGTGCTCGCTGTTCCTGCCACCAGTGCACCAGTGGAGAGGGTATTTAGTCACGGAGGCCTTATAATGCGCCCTCACCGAGACAGGCTTTGTGCAAGGACACTGTCAAGCTTGATCTTTTTGAAATGTAACCATTCTGTTGCATGAAACTTTTCTAGGTCATAGGTCACTGGAGGAAACCTAGAAGCTTGTTACCGGAAATGTTTTGTGGCCCGTACCCAGTGTATTAAGAGAAGTCAACCAGTTTGACCTTATTGCAGGCTTTATTGTTGTAATTGTATTTTATTCTTATTTATTATTGTTAAATATTTTGTTCTTGGCAAATTTTCTGTCATCAGTTTTTGTTGCTGTTTGTTGGGTCAGTTCACTTTCAATTATGAAATTTTCTTCAAAATTTAAACACTAAAAAATGTTAAGCATGAGAAGGTTGTGCTCTCCAGCCAATAAGTAAATTACTGATAATTGATGCTCTATCATTAGATATCTCTTTCCGGAACAAAACTGTTCATGTTATAATATATACCAGTTTGTGAACTTACAGTTTCACATATTTCAGATAATTTGGCACCAATAGTGTTTTGCGTTTAGCTAAAGTGTGATGTTTTGCACTAATTGGAAGGATGTTAATTATGACATCTTTGACAGTGTGCGGTGTAACATCATTCTATATTTGTTCTTATCGGCCCACTGAGCCTGCACAATAGGGGACAAGGTCTGTCACCACTATGATTCAGCGACAGATAAGCGAGTCCTTTCTTCTTTAAGTAGGACCTCAATACTTGGTCTATACTGTAGCTGTATGTTCATGTTACAAGACAAATTACAGTTATTAACTTTAAAGAAAAGCTTTCATTGTGTGTTTTTTTTCCATATTGCTTTGCAATAGCCCGTTTATAGAGTGGTCATATTTACTCTTCTGAAGTAGCAAGTGATGAGTCAAGATATAAAACCGATTAAACACCAGTGGGAAGATCTGAAAACAGCAGTTTGGAGAAGGAACCTCAAAGAACTGGAGCCATTTGACAAAGAAAAATGGTTCAAACCACCATTAATTTTGAAGCGTTTGATTGCAGCTATTTTCTCCAAAAGGCTGTGCTCCAAAATATTCTAAATCGAATTGAATCTCTTCCAAATCTATTGTCAATGCCATTTCTGTTTTATTATTTAAAAGTACATGTTATGAATGAAAAGCAAAATGTTTCTGTGCTATTAACAGTGAAATAAAGAACTGTGGAGACCAAATACTGTTGGCAACTTCAATCAATTTTTTGATCAAACTGAAAGAAAACCGAGGAGACTTTTTGGAAGAAAAAACGCGAAGGTGCCAATATTTTCAGACACAATTGTAGCGAATAAAGGTGAGTAACCAATAGTTGTTTGTTAAAAGAACCATGTTCAATGTAAACAGCTGATTCCACAGTCAATACTGTATGTTTTGGACAAATAACTGATTTTGCCACTTAAAGTTCAGAATGTCCACCTCTTGTTGAAACTGTACTCTACCTCGACACTACATCTACTCTACCTCCCTCTACTCTAACTCCCTCTACTCCAGGGGTTCCCCACCACTGGGCCGTGGACCGGTACCAGGCCGCAGAACATATGTTCACTACCAGTCCAAACTACCAGCCCACAAACAAAATTGTCCGCTAAATTTTACCACGGTCTGTGAAGTACCACGATGGGACCGTCTAGTTGCGAGGAAACAATTACAGGGCTCCCACTGGCTGAGTGATATTGGTATTGTCTGTATCTATATCTGAGAAATATGTGCTGTTTGTGCTTGCACTTCTGACAGGCTGCTGGTGTCAGGTACAGAGTAGTTCAAAACAAGGTTATACATGTTTTAAGCCTATACAAAGGTAACGTTGTTCACCATTAACGATATCTTGGCATACTTGGGCGAGAGCGGTCAGATCTGAAATACGGACCCTTACCTATTATTATTAAAGAAATTGTTGTAAAATGCTTGGGGGCTAAACAGGGGCTAAGCAGATTTATAAACAGGGCTATAGCCCCCCGTCAAACATGTGAATAAGGGGAGAACCGACACTTTTTTCCACTTCAAGCACTGGGTCTAGGCCAGTGGTCAGGGTGGTCTTCAGTTATACTCAGCAGGACCCCATTACAATGCATTGTTGTGTCACAAAATACTTGTAATTGTATTAGTCAGATTTTCCAGTAAACACAACACAACCACCCAAAAGTTTTGGCCCTTGACGTAATGGTTACCGGTTGACTCAGTTCTGCATGTGGATTGCATGTCCTCAGGTTATATCTTTATTTCGGCTAAATTAATGTCTGCGCTAATATAAACCTGTTTAATTCTAGCACGTGTGTAAAGAATCAAGATGTCTCATCAGTTTAGGATTAGTACGCTGGAAGCTGCCATGACTCTGTGCATGAGGGGTCCCACGCCCCAGGTCTTTCTCTGTCTCTCTCACCCTCTGTGTACTGTTTGCTTCCATATCAGAGCTCCATATCTCAGTCTGACCGCTGTACAAGGACGTTCTTTGAAATCCTGAGTGGAGCTACAAACACCTAGAGAGATTCTGGGGGGGCCGATTTCTGAAGTTTTACTCGAGAAACACCAAAAAAACAGTTTCCCTTTCACAGTTCCCCTCTAACATTTAACTCTCATAACTCTTAACTCTCATAATTCATAACTCTCATAATTCATAACTCTCTTAACACATCATTTAACTCAAATAGCTTGGTTGTTTTTAACTTAACATCATCATATGTCCGTGTCTGTAAGAATCTTTCAGTTCCGTCCATCGGTCAGCTTTGTTCAGCTTTGGCATTGATCTGATCTGTGTTTGAAAGCTGCTGGTTAGATTCCCTTTGGGGACTTCCAGGCTTTCAGCAGAACTAATTCCCTGCGTCCTAAATCCATCGTGGGAGGAGATGCGAGGACCTCCAGCTTGGGACGCCATCGCCGCCTGCTCCCATTCTCCATCCACTCCTTCACCGGCGCTCGCTGCGTTTGCTGCTACTGCACGTTTCTTGTGGAGAGATGGTATTAAAATAACTAATTCGGTAGCATTGGAGGTGTAAAGACTCAGTCGGGAGACCGGACATTCCACATACACAATGTGGGAAGTAGGGCATTAAAGTAGGAACGATTAGGAAAGTTATGAGAAGGTAAAAATGAATAAATAAATTTAATTTGAACTAAAATACAAGTTTTCCTGACCACTTCCTGTGCAACAGCTAAGTCAGTGCCAGTGTACTATCCAGTGCACTGTGTACTATCCAGTGCACTGTGTACTATCCAGTGCACTACTATCCAATGCACTACTATCCAATGCACTACTATCCAATGCACTACTATCCAGTGCACACACACTCAGAATCATCAGTAAATCCAAAGAGTCTCACTGTGTCTTGTGATGGGTTCATTTGGGCTTGAGGTTGACATTGCTTAACTCCCTCGAGGGATTATTATTATAAGTTTTATCTTATTTCTAATACTAATTTAGACATTTTAGTTAATATTTTACCACAAAAAAAAAAAAAAAACATTCCCCGGGTGTGCCCTTACCTCCCCGTGTACATTCACAGTTTGCTCACCTGGATGT
>OMKR01096406.1:0-11258 GCA_900302355.1 Cyttopsis rosea
CATTGAAAGGTAATTGAGACTAAATAGATCTTCCTGACCTTTGGCTAAACTCCAAATCACTGGCCGGCCACCCTTTTGCGGCAGCTTTCAAGGAAATTAAAGTTGTTGAGATGCATGGGGGAGGGGGGCAGCGATTTTAACCACCTATCCCCAGATTACCAATGAGTTTCCTTCCCTGTAAAAAATAGAAATAAAATGTCTCAGATGTCATCCGATGTGACAAGTTTAAAGAGAATCAAATCACATAGAGCCGACGGATCGGAAATGGCAGTTTTGCCGGCGCATGGGAACATCCCCTTAATACGCTGAAGTGGAAAACAGATTGAAGTACCTCATCACCCATTTCACGCAAATGCATGCATCCTCAATTTGGGGCACGGAATTGTATAATTTTCACAAGACTCATGGGGAGGGGGGTCATATGCAATGCAACATTCCCCCTTGTCGTCACATTGAATCTCGGTGACAAGTGGCCTGGTATGTGACAACCAACTTCGCTTCCAGCTCTAGGAATAAATCTACCCCCAATCTCGAGCTGTCTTTCAAAGAGGAGGCTTCCCTCCCTTCTCGCCGTTGGCGTTGCGGTTACGGCCATTTACCGCCGGTACCCTGGTTATACCCCCGTGGAAGACTTCATCGACAGGCGGCCTCACAATTCCTGAGGCCTTCCTTGGTGCCGTGCTGCCTTCGTCTGTTGGCTTCATCCATCTCCTCCAGGAGCACAGCCCCTGACGGGGTGACCCGGAGATAAATTGTGCGTGGTGGGGGGCCTTGCGGATCTCTCCGAGGACGAAATTAGATCGGTGTGTACCTGTCCGCCTCATGAAATATGGAATGGACCAACATTTACTCAAACCGGGCCTAAGCCAGGGAGGCTTACCTTATCCCAGCACCTGAGGCCTCACAACAACTGTAATTTGAATCTGTGACAATTTGTGGTCTCGCCTTGGTAGCTTCAAAATATGAATGAATAATGGATAGATAGGTAGGTAGGTAGGTAGGTAGGTAGGTAGGAGGTAGGTAGGTAGGTAGGTAGGTAGGTAGGTAGGTAGGTAGGTAGGTAGGTAGGTAGGTAGGTAAGTAGGTAAGTAGATAGATAGTTCATGGTTGACTGTACGTAGTAGAGAGTTTTTGGAGAGTACATAGCATACACAACATGTTAACATCCTCCTCCTCCGTCAGCAAATGCTAATGCCTCCATGTCAATGCACTCTCAAGGGTTCCCTGGCTCAGCCATTTGAATATACTTAGCGGCTGCCAACGCTGGAAAGAGGAGGAACGCTGCTGGCACGCATCCTGGCTGTATGTAGCCTCTGGCTGTCTTTTTGCTTGAGGCGACTGGTATTTGTTTAATGCCAACCGCAACACAAACCAGAGCCTCTACACCAAAATGTTTCAATAGCGTGGCCAGGGGAGGTCACAGCAAACACCTCGGGTGGCACTATAGGGCTCTGGAGCTAGTGGTGAGGTAGGTAAACCAGGATGGATGGAGGATGTATTACTGAGGATATAGGGTACCGTGGATATTGGGCTGGTAGGTGAGTCGACTGTCATTTGCCAGAGAGAGAGCTGGGTATACTCCATATAACTGCACTACTGGGTGGCTCACGAAAAAGCCTCTAGCATAGAGAATTTCAGGGTAGGAAATTGTATAGTTGTACGCTGGTACGGAGATCGATTACTCACACATAAAATCAATGGATTATTATTTAGCCTATATCATTAAAATATACAATATTAAAAATATTTTGAGTTGCCATGCGTGACGCGGTACGGATCGCACGGTACATTAATTTTAACACGTTTATTTTATCACGTATAACGTGGTTCTGAACTACAGAGAACCAGGAAATAACAATTCGGTGTGCAATAGTTCAGTCCTTTTTGCACAAAAAAACTCCACAGAGGAAGGGAGAGGGAGAGGTGGGCAGCGGAGCCAGAGCGTGTGCATGCAAGATACACTGGGGGACCACGCCCGTTATTTAGCCTATATCATTAAAATATACAATATTAAAAACAAATATTACATATATACTGTATATGATGTATATGATATATGTATATAGATATGATAGCCTGGGAACAAGACCAATCTGCAAGCTCATGTTTCATTTGCTCTGGCAGATTGGTCTGGCCACCCTCCCATTCAAACAGATTTCCACCCGACCTATCATCGGGCCAATCACAGTCGCCATTTTCCGTTGCTCAGCGCTACGTCCCACGCGTCGTTGCTCTGATTGGTTGTAGGTCTATCCAATTGCATCCAGAGACATTTTGGTCTGTGCCCATTGGTAACGCCCCTTGGAAATCGAAAATGAACGGAGAGATTCCAGGCTATAGATATGATATATGATATATATGAAATTATATATTAAAATATTATTGCATTTTTCAATTGTAAAAACTTTTTAGGTTTGCTATAGGTGTCTATGTCACTAGGTGCTGCTGCCTTATATTTGCGGAAACCGAAAGTATCAAGCGACATTTTCCTTTGAATATTCATCAAAAATTCAATTCATTCATCAAAAATCAAAAATGTCTGGCATTATTTGAATTAAAATCACTTTTTTTCATGAATATATAGCATATAGTATTCAAATAGGTTTTGTTGCCTACAAGAAAGGGCCTGAATATGTTATGTGGAGCTGCGTCCAAAAATCTCAAAAATGGCTCATCCAGGACTAAAGGGGTTAACCCTTGACAACCATTGGCCGAGCTAATGCCAGGTTACAGGGCTCCCCCCACTGCAGTCAAGGCTACGACTACACTTAACTATGACATATTACAATGTGATATCTCCAAAAATCAATGCTAAAGATTCACAGAGTTTAGAATAAATGCTTGGCTAGGATCCGGGCTGTGGCAGTCCTACCACTGGAGAACAGCACCAACCAGCTCCGGTTGTGAAGACGGGGATTTAATTAGATCGTTTGCTTTGCCTACCGATGACTGGCAGTCCCACTAAGGAAAGGAGGCGTGAAGTAAACAGGGGCGCAGAGATTTAATTCCCAGATGTAGAGGTACCACGGCGGCAACAAACAGTATTAACTGCGAGTTAATGCTTTGCCGCATTATAGTATTTAATATCGAAACGCGCCGACAACGTGGGGCTCCTGCTAATGCTACAACCAATTGATCAGGGGGAGTAGACGACAACTGTAATCTCCTCAAATTGCTTTCCCTGATCCCGAAACTACATATTACTTTCCCAACAGACGAGTCAAAACTTCAACGTTTTCATCTGGCGACACGTTTTAATGTGCATCGGATGCTCAGACTCATCTCCAATTTCAACATTTCTTCACCTCCTATCACTTCTTCTTACAGGGTTAGACAGAA
Organism: Cyttopsis rosea; assembly: GCA_900302355.1. Classification (NCBI taxonomy): domain Eukaryota; kingdom Metazoa; phylum Chordata; class Actinopteri; order Zeiformes; family Parazenidae; genus Cyttopsis; species Cyttopsis rosea. The sequence goes on from OMKR01096406.1 coordinate 3,340, forward strand.
CCCACATTATATCATATTCCTCCGCAAATATTTTCAATTTGATCCCAGTCACAGGAAACGTTGACCGGACCTGCGTTCAGGGAGGAGGTGGTGAATCTGAATCTGAATGGAAACTGGTAATGAAACGTCAACAGTCCCCCATACCGCACCCCATACTGCCCCCTATCCGCGACAGGGGGAATGGATAAAAAACAAAAAACAAGAGAAAATCTAGACCTCAACCTTCCGTAGATCGATATTCCACGATTTTGAATTTGTTCACGACCTGCACACGGAAATTTGTTCTTACTGCCCACTCACGCATTGTGGTAACTTGGTTACCAGCCATTGGTTGGCCTCAGAAAAACTATGCAATCTGTTATTAAGAAAGAAAACAAAAAAAGTCAAGAAGACAATGGGTCTCATTCACAAAACTTTTTTCTTCAGAAATGAGAAATGAAACTCACAGGAGTTCTTGAAATTTGAATTTGCCAGGTACCAGATGATGGATGAAGGATGCCAGAATTTTTATACTTGAACTGCGTGTTAGCATTATCCCTGCGTGGTAGAGGTAGACGACCTCACAAATACAAAATGCATCCGCTGTTCTTCAGAATATTACCATGCAATGTTCAAGTAATGTTTTTTCCCCCCAGAATGTTCTTCTTAAAGGTATGACATTCTCTAAAAACATTATACAAATGTTTGATAAACTTCTTAAATGTTTTTGATAACATTGTCAGAACATTATGCCCTAACATTCTTAAAACATTTTCAGCGGTTCAAGTTTTTTTAATGTTCCTAGAATGGTATTATTTTAGGTTTAGTAGGATAACATGCTTTAAAGTTACAATATCTATCTTTTCCGCATTAAAATTTCAAAAAACGACTAGACCTATGTTATATATTTTGTTGAGTTGTGTGCTTTACATTATCCCAAATGTGCCCAACAATTTTCAAACCCAGAGAAATCCTTAATTTTAATGTTGATAACGGAGAATTTCATTAGATCGCCTGTCATGGTGTCTATCCCCTTCACCTCCTCTACTGCTAGAATTTCCGGGGCAACACCGGAAACACCGGATGTGACGTCAGAGGACTCCACGTACATTTTTTCCCCGTAAAGCGCACACGTGACAAATGAAGACGACAACTCCCATGATCCCACGCTACTTCTGATGTCATCAGACTCCATCTTTTTATTATTGTTTTGATTGAGAAACCCCTAGAGGCACAAATTACACATTGTACCTTCAAAAACATGTTTTGTGGTAACATTTTATTAAAATATTTTAACATTATTAGAACATTTTGACACAACATTCCTGTAACTTCGACTCAAAATTCCTGGGTAACTGGCCTGACCGCTGTGGTTACTAAGATGACTTTGATAATTTACTTACTATTGGACTTGGACTATTAACACATGTAAAAGGTTGATAATACATCAATATTCAACAGAATTAGTTAATTTGTCATTTATTTATTTGTGTGTGTGAAAACATACTAAACCTGTCTCTCTCTGTCTCTGTCTCAAAAAAGTCATGACTAGGTTTAAAATCTATTATCAACAAAAATGACACACTTAAATGTCATTAAATGTTATTCAGTCAACTTCTGCACCATCAACTAAACATACTTTGTTGGGTTAGGAGATAAACCTTGTACTTTTTTTCTCACTTCACTTTCCCCACCATTCTGCTACTACAAAAACCTGGCAAAGCCATGAACAAATGCACTATTTTATGTAAATTTTTTGGCATCATGATACAAATCAATAAAATGATGAAAAGAAATAAAAAAAAATGTGTAAAAAATATCCTCTGATCTGATGATAGTGTGTGTGGTGTGTTTGTGTAGGTGAGAGGTGTTTGTGTTCATGTTGGATATTTGTTGATTTAGTCAGATGCTGCAGCTCCCCTCAGGTGCTGCTGTATTTTCGTTTCTCTGAAGCAATCGATGGACTTTCATCGTCCTCAGTCACGGATGGTCCACCTGCATTATGACAAAAATATTAATTAAAATCAGAATAATTTCTTCATTATAATCCTATACAAATGATTTACTTATATTTACAATAACAACAAAAAAAGACGGATAAATGAACCTAAATGAACAGTTCAAACTGATAACTCCATTCTAGTCCCGGGCAAGGCAGCTTTAATGTCAATTCTTCTGACAAAGGAGTCGTTTCTTTGGTTTTAACAAATGAAAAACTTGATTTGAAAACATACGTTATCATCTCCAGAGTCACCGAAATGCAATTTATACCTTGTAACTCCACAGCCATGTCAGCTGCAATTACCCCTATCTGTCTGTTTGCCGTGGGCGTGGCACTCCTCCTCCTGGCTGATCGCTCACACCTGCCTCCCATCACGCTCATCATCCAGCAGTATATCTACTCCGGCTTTCCACCCACTCATCGCCAGATTGTTGTTCTATCTCCTTGGTAGTATCAGGCCGAGACCTTGGTTCACGACACGAGTGACCTTCTGTTTCCCTGTGGCCCAGGATCGCCACACGCCTGCCGCTCTGTCTGCTCCAGCCCACTTACGTCAGCCCCGCTCCGCCAAGACCCTCGTCCTCATCCCCTTTCCTCGCCACAATAAACCTTCATCTTCATATCACCACCGCCGTCCGTGTCCTGCGCTTGGGTCCCACCAGTGTTCGTAACAGAGATGATACTGCAAACTCGCTCAACTTCCCTCCAAACATTAAACGACACTGCACCATTTCACATTCTTATTTGTTGTGTATCAATATGCTCCAATATCATTTCATTGGAACTAGAATTCATACAATATTAACCCGAATGTAAGCCTACTGACAATAAGCCACCCCACTGTGCATCATAACTGCAATATCTGTTCACAGCTTATCACAAATTTCGTGCTTGTTTTTTTCAAAAGGAAAATTCAGTGACATCAGATTTTCTTTTTACATCTTTTTTGAACAAATGCTTAACACTGACCTGAGTTCCTCTGTGGGGAGAGTATCTGCTACACAGGTTTCAACTGTCTTCTGCAGTATCTTGGGGTGGGGCCTATAAAGATAAAGAAAGACAAGGTAAAAAAAAAAAGAATTTAAAAAGGCAAAATTTTCTGAAGAAACATCGTGTGCTTGCTTCAGCTTGAAAAATTTGATAGTTTAAGTATTTTATGCAGTATTTTATGTAGCTGAAGCAGGACTTAAAGTTTTTGAGGCAGTAGTTGAAGTACTGTAGCCTGAAGCAGTATTTGAAATACTTGAAGCAGTAGTGGAAATACCTCAGTCGTGGAAGAAGTAATTATCGCCTAGTAGTTTTGTTTGAAGATCAACCTATTTATTTCTTAATGTCCTAAAATAATCAATAAATTTAAGGAAAAGTAAAAAATGTAGTAGTAGTACTAAGATAGTAGTAGAATGAGCAGTCATAAAAGTACAAGGTGGTTGCTAGAGTGTTAGGTTGTTTTGTCACGGTGCATATTCAAACCCAAACACCTCAAAATGTGAACCCAAACATGTGTAGAGTATTAAAGTTAGTGTAAAGTCATAATATATGTAAATTTAGGCCTAGTTAGGCTTAGTTAGGCCTGCCAGAATTACGCGGCATATACATGTGGTAACTTTGCATGGCAAACCAATTCTCAACATTATCTGTTATCATTAACTGTTCTAAATACTTGCAGTTGATAACGTCGGCATTTCGTATACGATCACCAGCAGTGTGAATTAAAGCGAATTTCTTAACCGTTCTACAGTATGTCAACGTACGTATGAAGTACGTACCAATTCTAGCTGAAGCTGGGCATCTCGACGTGACGATGTCACATGTCCAACGTCTCATGTCACTCACGCTGATTTTCCCTGCATAATTTGAAATGATAGGCAGGTTAGTGTCTATAGTGGGGTACTTTTTTCTTCTTCCAGATTTTAATTTACACTCTCTACAGTATTTCACAATAAACTAGTGACATAGGGAGATACTGCATTTTTTAATATAGCTATTTAGAAAATCTTGCAGCAAATATGTATTATCCTGCATTCATACTGTTAATATCATAGATTATTTTCAGGAAATGCCCTATATTGGAGTGCAAGGAAAGACTGTAGTCCACCTGGTGGACTACTGAAGTACTTTGGGGGATTGGAGTCCCCACAGGCACAGGCCAGTATTTCTAGAAACAAACAGGTCCTCATTTACATTCCACACCTTATGTGCGGTATGTGTGAATTGGGCTATAACAGTGAAACCTGATAAGGCCTACTTGTGTTCGCCAACTACAAGTCAACATGGATCATCTGAATAGAGTTTGGCATATCATTCTCTCCAGCCACATCACGCCAAAACCTTTGGTCTACTTATCAGTATATTTCAGCCAGAATACGACTTAACAGCTCTTACAAACCTCCTTTTGAAAATTTGGCATGTACTGTACTGTATGTGATTCAGAGAACAGTGCTTTATTTCAGCTGTAAATTCAATTACACACATTTACCACATCATCAAGTATGGGATGAAAACAGTCTCATAATCACTCACAACTCATAAACCACAATGCACACATAAATGCAGAGTGATTTGTATCTGTAAATCTATTTTGTATCTGTGCCTCTAATTTACAACTCGTATTTCATCAACTGTAACTCGTAAACCACAATGCACAAATAAATGCAGAGTGTATCTGTAAAACTCTCGGCGCTCTACCAGCGCCGGCTGGTCTTCTTCTGCAGTTTAGTAACAGTGGTTGTCTGGCCTCATATGTTGTATTACTGCCATCTACAGTACTGGAAAGTGCTCGGTCTTGCTTCCTTTGTGAATCCTCTGTGACACACAGTGAGGTCGAACAGTCTCAAAAGGATCCACACCAATAGGTGGAGATTAACAAATATATTTCCATTTAAAAATGCTAAATTGACGTACAGATTAAGATATACGAGTTGTAAACTAGAGGCACAGATACAAATCAAGTTTTACAGATACAACTCACTCTGCATTAATTTGTGCATTGTGGTTTACGAGTTGTGAATGCTGATGAGACTGTTTTAATCCCACAGTCGAGATATCTTCTGTACGTTGTTCCTTCGTTATCATGTAACGTTGTGAGAATGTTTTCTTAAAGAATATTCTAAAATCTGCTACCTCAACTTACCCAAAACATCCTCAGAAGGTTGCAGGCAAAATGTTCTAACTTTGTTAACATATCACATTACAGGAACGTTTTATAAATTACGTTCTGTGATCTGAGGCCTTAACATCCTGAAAACATTTTCAGAATGTTGCTTCGAGAATGTTTTTCTTCTGTTATCATTTAACATAATCTGTGGCCCTGACAACATCCTCAAAACATCCTCTGAATGTTGCAGTTAAAACGCTATGTCTTAGTTAACATAAAAACATGGAACTCAGCGTTAGGCAGAACTTTAGTTTAATTGCATCCTTGCTTAGCATGGCCTGAAAGCATTTGACAGCAGTTATATTTGGTAACATTTAAAGAAGAGAATAATTTATTTAACCTTCATTTAGGCAGCATGCCTCCTGCACGAGACCATGAAAATAATTCATATATATATATACAGTAGATGATAAAGATGTATATATACTGTATTGTATGTATTTATGTATAAATATACTGTATATGCATATCTATCTATATTTCTATGTAAACAATGAATAAATAAATACAAGAAAAAAGCCCAATGCATATTACAAAAGCAGTACAAATTGTTATAAGTCAAATCTTGGAATTATGACCCTATATTTCCAGAAAAGCGTCGCTCAGATGGAATTGCTTTGCCCACATACGGTTTCCAGTCCCCTGAACCATGTATCCAATTAGAGAATAAAGTGGGAAATTGATACACAAAAACAAGTTCTAAATGGGAATACTCTTGAGACATGAATAGTAGCACCGGGGGAGTGTCGGCCATCTGTTTCTCCGTCTTATGAACACCGGTAACTGATGGCTGTACGAGCAGCAGTGAGCGACATTGTTTGTGAAGAAACCACATGGCAACAGCAGCGGGTTACAAGGACGCAATAATAAAGTTATACACACGGGCAAAACACATTTGATTTCATTGTAATTGCAATTTCATTTTACTTTACGTATTACTTTTGACAACGGCATGAAAATAAAAGTTTGGGGAGATACGCCAGAAAGTATCTAAGTTAAGGTGTGAGATGCAGTCATAACAAAATGGTCAAAAAAACAGTAATACATATAAATCCAGGGGTAATATTGTTTTCTTTCCATCCCAGTCGATATGAGAAAAATCTGGCCGCGGGATATTTCACATGTAAGTTTCCATATTTGGTGCCAATTCTTATCTTCCCTGTGTTCATGAATAAGTCAACGACAACAAAAAAAATGGTGGTTGTTTCCTTGAGAGCATATTAACTTGGCCGCACACCAGCGGAGGGCTCTTTGGGGCTTGACTGCAGGATCGTGGTTCCCAGTGTCCCAGTGCATGGATCAGCGGACTGTCCCATCTTTACCTTTAGCTGGGATGTCATTGATGTGATGAAGAGAACGGCCGATGAAGGGCTGTCATTACCTCCATGGTTCACTACCTCTGAAAACACATGTCGGGGGAAAAATGCTGTTCCCGGCGTCTTTACCAGTTCAGTAGCCATAGAGATTTGACCTTGGGGCAGTGGAAAATAGTTTATTTTTCCTTCAGTCGTGGAAGATGAACTGGAGGAGGCACTGCCTGAGATCATTTGGCATCATGAAACCATCCGTAGACACAGTCAAGGGGTGTGTGGCTGAGTGAAACAGTTCTGTTCTGGCTACTCCGGAATGTACGTTGTTTCCATCCTTAGAATAAGATGAGGGTAGCACATTAAGTAAGGGATAATGTGCAGTCAGACGATCATTATGGCAAATTAACCCCCAATGGCTTGACCGGGTATCACCATGAAAGGAGTGATTTTCCGATAACCGGCTGGCTGTGCATTATCCCGCTTATTACAAGGCTACTTACTAAATAATAGAATAGATTGAGAATGATTTTAGAACTAGTATGCCTGGTTTAGAGCTTCCACTAAGAAGAATTGTGGCACAACAAAAAACCGCTGTCCTACATATGACAAAGCTTTTTTACTGTTATTAATGTGAAATTGGACATATCCACGAGCTAGTGTTCGCATTCGCAAGTAGGCCGAGTGATACGAGGGATGTGAAACCAGGCGGAGAAGTGGTCGCCTGTGACAACGGTCATCATCAACAGACCTGCTGATTGTCGCTACCAACCAATCAGAACCGAGTATTCCACAGAGCTGTCGCAATGGGGTGATGTTAAAATGAACGTGTAGCTGAAAATGTTTAGGATTTGTCTTTATGAGGACGTCCCCAGAAATATATAAACATTGTAAATACTGACTTCAGACTATAGGAGGGAGGGGAGGTTTGATGTGGCCAAACATGGACACCAAATCTGAGACAATCATATGTGAGAGAGACTAAAGACTTGCAAGATGCAAAAATAAACAATGGCGCATGACACATAAATTCTCCCCAATGAGGCAAAGCCTTGATAATTGACAATAAAGGCACAGTACGGTGTGATACAGTAGGTGATGGTAATGAGGGTGCATGGGAAGGGTTATAGAATTTGAAAAATAATTCAACAAAGTCTTTCATGGACAGAATATGAATGTTAATTCTTTGAAGTTATTCCCAGATAGCAGACCCAGCAGGGGGGGAAACGAAGCACGTGGTTGGCCAAATAATCATAAATAGAGCGGTAGCGGCCGAACAACGCTTCCCCTTCCTTATTTGTAAGCCGGGGCTCGGAAGAATGAAGAATTACAGATTATTTGAAACGCTTCTCGAGTCCAGGAGTATCCAATCATTTCGCCGGTGATGCTGTGGGAGAATAGGGGAGTTGGGGGGCATCAACATTGCACAAAGCCCCTGACTTATAATCTGCATGCGCCCCCTCACGCCGGATCCACA
>OMKR01096409.1:2734-14340 GCA_900302355.1 Cyttopsis rosea
CACTACAATGTTTTTTTTAATATATATATATAAAATGTTATATCGTTAATTAAAAATGTTTAAATGTTAATTTAATATATTAATTAAAACTGTTCTCTCTCCTCTGCAGGTTTCCCAGAGCTCTGTGCGTCTAGAGCATCTCCTCATCACATCGTCACTTCCGCTGTTTCCATTTTATTTTATTCTATTCTCTCATCCAAAGCATCTACTCTTTTATTTTCATTTCCAAAAAAGAAAAACAAACTCGGACTCCCCGCATGTCTGCCCCCACCGCCGCCGCCCTGTTGGAGAGCAGCTGAACTGCATGGAACCAGGAGGACACTTTGGATCTGCTTTTTGACCTTTGACCTCTGATCACACTCTGACATTTTGGACTTTTTTTGGAGGGAGACATAATATGAGGTTGAGTCATTTCCTGTTTTTGGACAAAGCGTTGCAACACCAGCATTAGCGTGTTCTTTCCGTGTGTTTTTGCTTTTTAACGTGACGGTGGCTCGACTAAGCGTACTTTTCTAGCTCTGGGTTTGGAATTAAAACGCAGCGTTTGTAACTGAATCTTTTACCATTTTAACCTTCGCACCCGAACCGCAGCTTTGACAAAACATCAAATCTCATTTAATCAAAGGAAATGCAATATTTTCTACCCTGAACCTTATTTTGAGTGAAACGTTTAAATTGATCTAGTGTTGAGAGAATCACTGCCGCGCTATTATTTTGAAATGACGTTCATCCATCATCACATTAATTTAAATATGAACAAGAAACGTTCTGTAACTTTCCTGATCAATATGTTTTCCTACTCGGTCCCGTGTTTAAGACTTTTTTTTTTTTCCGTAGTTTGACAGGAAGTGAGGTAACACACTGTGATTGGTCGAGGCGACAGTGGGCGGGGCTACAGGGAAACCACCTCTTTATTGGACGGCGTTTAGTCGCGCTGAGTTTAAAAGATGAGTCACCGACGGGAAAAATTCGGTTTTAGTTTGAAACGTTTTGCCGTTGTTTAGTCCGTTGTTCCACTTCCTGTTTCCTGTCTTCCTGTCTGTCTCTTTCTTCCTGTTTGTCTCCGAGCAGCTTCTGTTCTCGTGTGAAGACTTTGGTTCCAGTGAATGTAGAAGCACCTTTTGTTGTTGTTGTTTTTTTACACATGGGGGTTGTCATGGCCTGTGACTGATCGCTTTACGCCTTGTTTTATTATTAGCCGATATATTGATAATGTGAATAAACTTGTTTGAAACAAGCTGCTGAGTTGCGTCTTTGGGGGAGGAAATTATGAACTTCTAAAGCATTTTCTCAGTGAATAGTTTCTCTATAGATTTGAATCAACTTCATAAATGAGATGATCTGAACACATGCAGAAGACTTTATCAAAATTTTATTTCGACATTGAGGAAAAAAATATGGCGATAATTATAGTTATTGTTTTATCGCCCAGTACTAATTCAAATTGTGCTTAGAGCTAATTATTATTATATTTAAATTTGTCTTGACTTCCCGGTCAAAAACCTGTAATCGGATAACGGAAACCCAAGCCTACGGGGTGCGAGCACGATGCTGACTGCAGTTCACTTAGGCCACCGGTGTCATTAAAAACAAGGATTTTCTGGAAACTACATAGTACCGTTGAGGAAGCAAATTTAACATTGGCACAGTTGCTGGATTCTCTCAGCCAGTTTCAGGCAGTGCAGAGTCCTGCGTCTCTCTTTCTGCAGCTCCACAGCGGAAAACTGTCCTTGCAGCTTCCTCGAAAACAGCTCCAGGTCCTGCATGAAAAGGCCCACCTTCTCGGTGGGCGCTGGCGGTATTTGGGTCATAGTACCCGTGTCAAAGCAGAACTTGATTTTCTTGTTCCTGGGAAGGCCGGATTGCCGCTCTTCAATCCACGTTAGTGGCCTAACACGGGGACACACACAGGGGATTTCAATGTTGAATCACTTTCAACCTCAAACTTGTTGAGGTCAGTAGACCGCGTTTTGAAAGCCATTGGACCAAGTCCTTCCGTAGACGTCATTAACACAACCCCAACTAACTGTAATAAGTTTTCAATCAAGATTATATCAACCAACACTGTGCCTGCTTCCATTTTCCCCGACATATTTTCCGACAGCCGGATCCGTTTTCAGATTCGGTGTAAAGCCGGCTCGGGAGTTTTCCTCATTATGAGTTACTCCTCAAATGATACACTCATCACGAAGGTACTCGCACACCTTTTGTGTGTGTGAGGTCATCATTCAGACCCGACTCTCCCCACGGGGCATCAATAAAGTTTTATCTTATCTTCACCTGTTTGTGAGGGTTTGTAGCTGGACCGTCATTTTGCTGTAATTTCCTTCTGGCCGTTCCTCCATGGTGGCGCTGGACACTGACAGCTCACCAAACAGATCCACTAACCAGGTGAGGCGAGCTATGCCGCTAAATGATGGGAATCCATACCCTGACGTAAGAGCGCCCCCTAGAGGAGACAAACACACGTCACTATAAAACGTAATCCTTGGTGGAGTGCTTCCCCCAACATTTTTCTGCCAAGGCACACTTTTTACAATGAAATAATCCCACGGCACTATTACTGATCACCACTAACCACTAAAAACCCCAGAAACATGTAGAACTGTGCTATTATGTTATTATGGCCTACGGTGATGGAAGACTCAAACACGACAGAATTTCTCTGCATCAATAACCTAAGCATCATTTAACCCTTAACCCTAGGGATGAATGACCAAGACATCATTCATTTTGAAGAATCTGTTTCTAAAAATCAACATATGAGAACTTAATGGATCGAAACAAACTACGGTGCAAATATATTGAGCAGGGTTTATAGATGACTTGTACCAAATTTCACCCCTTGTCATTTCCTATATGCAAGCTGTTGCATTTCTTTGCCCCAATCCACTTTGGTGTGAATTGTTTTGTGAAATTGTGAATCAAAAATCCCATTATTTTACAGGTCCACTGATTCAAAGTTTGTCTATATTCTTCATCACTTGCGTTGCCCGGTGGCTCCCTATAGAGCTGGACGGAATGTGGAAATCTGTCTCACAAGTCATTTTAACGTGTATCGCTAAAAATGGTTAAAATCACACTCAATATCATGTCTGATGAATCGATGCCAAAACGGTTGGCAAGATACTAAACTCCTTAAACCAAAACATTCCACCTCCTCATGTCTCACCAGTGAAGTGCAGGGTTCCCCCCTGCAGCTGCTTCCCTGCAACTTCCCTCTTCAGCTGCTTGTAGTTGGCTGTCAGAAGCTCAATGTGCTCCACATGGACAATCAGTCCTGCACAAATCCACATAGGACATATGATACTCAAATTTAGGCCATGTTAAGCTTCACTGTTGTTTAAAATCATCATTTGAATTATTACACAGTGTATTACACCGTTTGTTTTAACCATTGAAACGGTCTTGACTCATAGAACGAAGAACATTATCAAGGAAAAGAAAGCGGTATCAAACGTCAAATTTGTTTTCATTCAAATGAAGACGTGCTGAAGTCAACAGTCCTAATCAACCGATGAAGAAAGCTGATTTCAATGTGCAAATAGAGAAGATGATGATGATTATGATGGTGGTGACTGAGACAGACTTGAGATATTTACACGAAAATATCTCATTAAAGCAGACATGTTAGATATTGTGAAATTCTTTCTTGACAACAAAAAGCGACGTATCGTCACCTTTTTCCTGGGCCAAATCGAAGAGCTCCTCGGCTCCCTTGGGGTTCATGGTCATGGGGAACTCCACGCAGACATGCTTCCCTGCCGCGAGGAACGCTCTGAAGACAAGAAAGAGCATAAAAGCCAGAAGAAACCGGCAAAAATGTAAGAAGAATTAATTTAGTTTAACATGTCAACTCTATCATGTTGCATACATTTCAACTACCATTGCCATCTATATTCACGATCGTAGGTATTATTTGTCTTTAGGCTCAGGAGGACGATGGCGGGAAAAACGAAACCACGGGTGACATTTTAAGTGAGTCACCTGACACTTTCCTCATGCAGGAGGTTTTCCGTGCAGATGAAGGCCACCTGGACGTCCTCTCTGCTCACGGCCTCTTCCAGAGAAATCTGAGCCACTCCCAGATGATCACCCAAGGCTCTCCTTGAAATCACAGAAGTCAAGACGGACATTCCGATCAAATTACAATAACAGAAAAACAGACTTCTTTGGAAACCACACAATTTATGGTTACACATACAGTATATATAGAAAGAAGAGAATTGGTTATTATTCACACATTTTAACCACATGCATGCGGAGGGTGACACACACGCAGTGGTGAACGATGAGAGAACCCAATGCAAACATGGGGAGAATGTGCAAACTCCACACAGAAAGGCCCCTGATCGGGAGAGCACGGTGCCAACAGTGCCCCACATATGATGTCATATGTACATACATACATATATACACATACATATATATGTGAAATATGAAACGCACAGTTTTTTTATTTTTATCGAAGGGGTTCCCAAAATTGGGTCCGCGGCCCCTTGGGGGCCACCCTGGGAATTGCAGGGGTTCACAGCAAAATAATTATTAGGGGTCCAGCCTGAAGGGGGCAGGCAAATTGTAGACTATAAATTGTATTAAACAAAGCGCAGTGCATTAGTAACACAAACAATCTGACAATACGTGGGCCTGCAGCGTTGTTTAACTAACTTTAAATAAACCAACCACCTGATAAGACCTGCTTGTCAGGGAAGACCTGCTTGTCTTATCAATTGGCTCCGTGCAAAAACCAAAAAAAGGACAATGATGGTGGCTTGTTTCTGGTGAAATTGGCATTAAATATAGTTTGATAAGAGATTCTTTTGTTTTGTTTTCTATATGGTCAAATTTGAGTGAACTTAAAATTTGTGACTCATTATTGAAATAGTTTGACAGCCCTCACACACACACACACACACATTGTTGCGAGGTGGATCCATCTAGATCCAGACGATACACATATTAGTAAACCGTGCTGTCTGTGCTGAGCCCTAAACTCTACTAAGTGCTTTGTTCAAATTCAGAGATCATTTCAAGAGGTTACAGAATTTTCTAAGAGATCATTTTTATTTAAAGCAGAGTGCAGCGTTACCTTGATATGAATCCTTTCACGGAGAGCTGCTCCTTGGGGCTGCCGGGAAGGGGTTCCAGCATGTCTCTGACCCTCACTGAGCCCACTCTGCCGAGGCCGACCACCACCGAACCGAACATTCTGACCGTAGAAAGCAGAGAGTACTGCGCTCCGCTGTCACTCCACCGCTACCTCGGGGAACACGGCGACAAAACAAGTTGCATCTGTTTCTGTGTGATAAAAACAGAGGCAGAGATAAAACTCCTCCCTTCTTTCCGTGGAATATAGGCATTTCAAGCTGTGATCCCAAACTGCTGGAGCTGCACAAATTAGGAGCATTAGTTTGGGAATTTATTCTAATGTTGTGTTTATCTGATCTACAACTATTTAATGAAGAAGAAATGAAAAAAAGAAATGTAAAAAAGAAATGCATAAAGAAATGTAAAAAGGAAATGTAAAATTAAAAAAAAAAAGAAATGTAAAAGGAAATGTAAAAAAGAAATGCATAAAGAAATGTAAAAAGAAATGTATACAGAAATGTATAAAGAAAGAAATAAAGAAATGTAAAAAAGAAATGCATAAAGAAATGTAAAATAGAAATGCAAAAAGAAATGCATAAAGAAATGCATAAAGAAATGTAAAAAGGAAATGCATAAAGAAATGTAAAAAGGAAATGCATAAAGAAATGTAAAAAGGAAATGCATAAAGAAATGTAAAAAGGAAATGCATAAAGAAATGTAAAAAAGAAATGCATAAAGAAATGTAAAAAGGAAATGCATAAAGAAATGTATAAAGAAATGCATAAAGAAATGTAAAAAGGAAATAATACAGAAGCAAATTAAAACAGAAATATCAATTTATGTCACATTCTATCAATTATTATTAATTTATTAATCGAAACATTTCGAGTTTTGCCTCAATGTTTCAAGGCAGCGGAGCGCATCATTGGCCGCCACCTCCGGGCCAGGCATCTTCCACGCACGATGCCTCCGGAAAACACGGAAAATCATAAAGGACTCCAGCCACCCGGACTGCGAACTGTGCACGCTGCTGCCGTCCGGTCGACGTTACCGGAGCATCCGGGAACCGACTACCAGCCTCACGAACAGTGTTTACCCACCAGGCCCTCAGGCTTCTCCACCTGCATTTCCTCCAATCTCCCATGTAAACTAAAAGTACATATCCACCGGCACTCCTTCACTGTATATTTATATTTAACGTGCAATAGTCTGATCTCAGTCTTTACTGTTGACATTTCCATCACATTTCCTCTTGCCTTGCCCCAAGAGTTTAATTGTTCAGAATGACCTTGTGTTGCCCACTGACAAAGAAACGAACTATAATTCTATAATATAAAGTATAAAGTACTATAAATTAATACAAAATAAAATAAAATAAATAAAATAATAAAATACAAAATAAATACAATTCTAATGGTAGGTTTCTTTTAACAGCGAGAGTCCAGAAAATCACATCATATAAAAGTTGTAAATTGATTTGCATTCGATTGAGTGAAATAAGTATCTGAGCCCCTACCAACCAGCAAGAGCGGCTCCCGGATCGTCCATCGCCCTCGGTCTGGGGCTCCACCCAAGATCTCATGCCTCGTGGGGGATGGTCATGAGAAAGGAGGGTGGGATCTCAAGGCAGCTGGGACCACAGTCACCAAGAAAACCATCGGTAACACACGACGAGCACATGCTTCTTTGTCACAAAAAAAAAAATCATGAAGTTTGGTTCTGTTATGAATTTATTATGGGTGTGAAAATGTGACCAAATCTGCTGGGACAGCAATGGTAATATTTGGTGACATGTCCCTTGGCCATTTTCACCTCAATTAGGCGCTTTTGGTCGCAGTGCACAAGCTTCTGGTTGAACCTTTGGGGTCATTGTCCAGTTGGAACACCCAACGGCACGCAAGACCCAACCTTCTGGCTGGATGATTTTAGGTTCTCCTGAAGAATTTGGAGGTAATCCTCCATTATTCCTTTTACTTTCTGTAAAGCACCAGTTCCATTGGCAGCAAAACAGGCCCAGAGCATACTACCACCACCATGGTTGACAGTAGGCATGGTGTTCTTGGGGTTAAAGGCCTCAGCTTCTCTCCTCCAAAAGATATTTCTTGTCATTGTGGCCAAACATCTCAATATTTGTTAGTCAATCTCAACAGCAGAAGAGACTTGTTAAAATAAAATACCAATTAACTTTTATACCCGATTTGTTTTTTGAAGTTCATTTCTCTTGAGGTGAAGTGACCCGTTCTTCTCAGCAACACTGCATTTAGATGAATAAGGATGGAAATTTACTAAACTAAATGACCTTTTTCAAATCACATATGGGGAGAAAAAAATAAAATAAAACCTGAGGGCTGTACTTCAATGGCTCCATCTAGTGGAGATATAAAGAACTGCTCAGATAAGTTTAAATCCAAAGGACCAGTCACACTCTGCTTTTGTTATTCCACTAACTAGTCTAAAATACTGTAACAATTCAGGAGTCAAGCACAAATGCGCTCCAAGGAAAACTTAAACAGATACAATTGTTTTGCAATTTATTAGTCTTTAACCAATAAAAGTTTTAGTTCTTAACTAGCAGTGAGAAAAATAAATTCAAGAGAATTGGCAAGTGCAGTCATCCACCAAAATAGAGATTTCCAGCAGTCATGATGACAGCTGTTGAGGGGATGGAATCATGGTCAACTTCCAAAAAGGTCCATTCCAATTGCTTTGAAACCAAGTTGCACAAATACATATGCTCTCCTCCAAGAATCCATTCTTAAAAAGATGGTACAATGAGTAAAAATACAAACACCATTTATTTATTTTCCTTTTATTGTACACTTTTAATCCTGTGAAACCTGGAACAGAAAATAAAAAATACTTTAGACAGAGCATAACCAACATATTATATACATGTTTATATGCATTACGTACAAAAAACCATGTCAATGCAAGGGGTCAGGTTGGACCCTTGAGATCCCGTAAATCATTTTGAAAATGTTGATGACTGCCGCACAATGCTAGCCTGGGAACCAGACCAATCAATCCCCCTCCCATTCAAAACGATTTCCACCCGACCATTTTATGGTTGGGCCAATCAGTCGCCATATTTCTGTGGCAGGTCTATCTGACTGGGGTGGTTTCTAGCACTAACTGGCTAACCAGCGGGTATGCAGTCTACGTCACACGCTTGCCGATTGGTTGTAGGTCTATCCAATTGTATCCAGAGACATTTTGGTCTGCGCCTGTTGGTAACTCCCCATGAAATTAAAAATGACTACAGGTACACAAGTATTTCCAGTTTTTCCCCCTCAGTTTAGTCAATATTTTCAGTTAAACATACTTAAATTTAGTGAAGCTCAAGCCTTCATTATTAGTCTATAGTCAGGATGTGGTTTCAGACAAAATTGGCTTATTTTCAGCTGGTTTTCACCATAGTCGATAAGATGGGGAAAAAAGAATGCATCATTAACCACATCACTGAGCCCTGAAAGACCTGCTGGTGAACACAAAGATCACCTTTCTGCATCCCACAACTCACCGGAGTTCAGTTCATCCTCCTGACCATTCTGTTGATCTGGTCCTCCCTGTTGCCAGCATCTCCTCCCTCCACAAAGTGTGTGGTCTTCTTGTTCATGCCACCGCGGGGTGAGGACAGCTTGAAGGGCCACAGGAAGTTGTTGGCAGCCTTGAAGTTCTTCCCAGCTGTGAAGATCTCATGGATCAGGTCCTCCATGCAGATAATGCCGTACCTGCCTGCAAAACAACCCACTTTAGTGACCCGAATATCTGATTGACAAATATTGCTTTGGCAGGATTTCTTTAATGAAAAGTTGTTATGGCAAACGCCCCACCAACTAATCACGTAACATATGTGGTCTAAAATGACAACTGATGTGGTTTCAGACACAATTGGCTTAGTTTTGTTTTTTTCACCATAGTCGTTAAGACGGGGAAAAAAGTTGTACATCATTAATCACATCAAGCAGTCCCTACATCATGCGACTCGTCATGTCAGCTTTCGTGGCCATCCCTGTCTTAGTCTGACTAGTATAATCCATTTACAAATTATTGGTGGTCAAATTTAAGGCATGCTTTAAAATAATAATTCTTTTAATCTCTGCTGTGTTAGCTGGTCAGTTCAACAATCTGAACAGTTTGATCGCGAACAACAGGAACGCCGTTCAAGTGAACGAACATTTGACTCATCGCCGCAATTGTTCTGAATTTCTGTTCTCATCATGGGAAGTGTCTTTACCAAGGGTATTCTCGATCAGGGCATTGTCTGTGATGGGAATGCGCTGCTTCTTAATCTTGCCAAATCCACGCTTGTAGATCAGCTCGCGCACCGACTTCAGGTTGGGGTATCTGTAGGAAACATGTATGACAGGTATGATTACATTGAAACAAAAGACTAGTAACATATTTAGCAATTGAGTAGATGGTCATAATTTATTGATGAGTTTACTTTTATTAAATCGTTTCTGCAGAAACAATGTTATGATACTTTAGCCTATATGAAAATATAATGTTGCAGGCGGAGTCAAATCATTTTAAAATGCTGCTTAGAGTGACATTTCTTTGGAGGTGGAGTGTAGTTTCAGACAAAACTGGCTTAATTTCAGCTGATATTCACCACGGTCGATAAGACGGGGAAAAAAATAGTCATCATGAAAAACATTCCACCACATAGCTTGACATTCCTGCCTGCAATGCAAATCATGTGTCAAGAGCTACAAAATATTAGAATATAGCATTTCACATCACCCGTCGTCAAGATTAGAGCCCGACCGATATAACGGCCATTATTTGACTACATAGTCAGTTCTGCAGGCAATGTGTCCCGATTTCTAAACCTAAAATAAAAAAGTTTTATCCTGTACTTGTCTGTTTTACACGACTTAAGTTACTCACCAAAATAAAAGTCCAACTAGGCATAAATCCATTTGTTTACACTTGCGTTTAGACACTGACAGCACTCCGCCATGCTGCGTTCATGGGAAACTGAAAACGTTATGATGCATTCACTGGAACTCAGAAAAATAAAAACATTTTAAAATGTAATACCTTTTACGTTTTTTCTATCAAAAAGCTGTTTGCGTGATTATTTTTATACATTTGTTTGCTTACAAATTAAATGTTCTCAAATACAGAAACAAAATATAAGCTTTTCAAATTGATTTGAATGTTTTGCACTCTTTTACAAAATATCGGTCAAAACATTGGTAATCGGTAGGCTAGGCCTATCAAATGCGGATCGGAACCAAAAATCTGTCATTGGTCGGGCTCTAGTCAAGACGTCATGGCAAAACTCCATCTTTCAACCCAAAAAGCATGAGGCCACCGTTTGAAAACAGCAGCATTTAGGACAAACGCAGCCTTACCCCCACGCAATGTAGGGTTCAGCGATCCTGAGCATGTTGATGGAGGCCTTGTTGAGCTTGACAAACACACCGTTGAAGATCTGGCGCAGACGGAGAAGCTGCAGGACTTTGCGGACCTTCGGGCTGACGCCGTTGATACTGGAAAACAAAACAGCGCCAATTAGATATAGAATCCATACTAAAAGAATTAAATAGCTTCGTTTCAAATCGGTGAGCGTGGTTTCAGACTAAGTTGGCTTAAGAACAATCTTGTTTCATCATAGTCGATCAGCCGGGGAAAGAAAGATCATCATTAACCACAATGCGTTGGCAACGTCTAGATTTACATTAAAATTTAAGAAAGCACTGACGGCACTGGGAAACTCACCCCCTGATCCTGATGACAAACGCAAGCTTGGGCTCAGCTGGAACATAGAAGTTTCCCACTTTGCGGGCTGTACGGGCCTGACGGATCTCACTCCTGTACATCTGCCTGTACTCCTGGTGGTACTTCTCCGCCCTCTTGTAGATCAGTTTCCTGGTCACTTTGCGGCTCTGGGGGCAGATATCAGAAATAAACACTTCCATGAATACTCTTGTCATTTAAGCAGACACTTCTGTCCAAAGCGACGTCAAACCAACCGTAAGAACCCAAGCAGGCGGGGGAGAAAGCGAGTGAAGGGGACGGATCCACAATCCCACCAAGCATGAATTACCTTCTTCTCCGCCAGCATTGCCTTGATGCGCACAGTCTTCATGACGGCGTAGGCCTTCCGCCTTTTTAAAAGGCTCTCAGGGACCGCCGGGACCTTCTTTCTGCAAACCACACACATTATGGGAGTAATTAAGAGTCTAAACAACAAAACCACTGATCTGTCGTTAACTTTTAGGTTTATCGTACATTGCCAAATTTTTTTATTTTTTGGTATAGTGCATTTTTGTTTATCGTATATTGCCAAATTTCCTAAAAAAAATTTGGTATAGTGCATTTTGCCCAATTCGCCCTGTTATTCTTGTTTGTTTGCCAAATTTCCTAAAAAAAAAAAAAAAACTGGTATAGTGCATTTTGCCCAATTCGCCCGTTATTCTTGTTTGTTTATCGTATATTGCCAAATTCCCTAAAAAAAATGGTATAGTGCATTTTGCCCAATTCACCACGTTATTCTTGTTGCTTTG
>OMKR01096413.1:5920-16514 GCA_900302355.1 Cyttopsis rosea
AATTTATGTTTTGACGTTTTTCGACATAGTATATAGTATGGCGTTTTTAGACGTTTTCCTACAATGTATATTTTGACATTTTTCGACATAGTATCTATCGTATGGCGCTTTTAGACCTTTTTCCACAATTTATGTTTTGACGGTTTTCGACATAGTATATAGTATGGCGTTTTTAGAAGTTTTCCAACAATGTATATTTAGACGTTTTCCAACAATGTATGTTTCGACATAGTATCTATCGTATGGCGCTTTTAGACCTTTTTCCACAATGTATGTTTTGACGGTTTTCGACATAGTATGGCGTTTTTCAACGTTTTTTGACATAGAATAGTACGCCGTTTTCAGACGTTTTTCCACAATTTATGTTTTGACGTTTTTCGACATAGTATATAGTATGGCGCTTTTAGACCTTTTTCCACAATTTATGTTTTGAAGTTTTTTGACATAGTATCTATCGTATGGCGCTTTTAGACCTTTTTCCACAATTTATGTTTTGACGGTTTTCGACATAGTATGGCGTTTTTCGACATTTTCCAACAATGTATGTTTTGACGTTTTTCGACATAAATGATGGAAACTTACTCCAATTCTGAATCTCTTTATTGGTTAGTGCAGAGGCAATGCAACCTTTAAGTACAGACATTTCAAGTGAAAAATGTAGAGATACCAGTTAAAGACAAACTATTACTACTACCATTACTGGAAGTAAGCACTCACACATCAAACAAGGCAGGAAAACATGTCTGGAAATGTAACTTGCGGTAGCTTGTAGAGTTCAACCGCCCACTTGTGTTTGTACGGATCAAGCACGTTAATTTCCTATATTTTGTCCAAGTAGCGCTTCTTGGCTTCTTTGTTCAGCTTCTCTCGATGAGGAATGATCTTCGCACAGACCTTCTGCGATGCGCGCTACGCCCGCTACCCAGAATGCAGCTGTCTGTCTGGAGAGTCTGCTCACATGTGCCATCTGGTGGTGGAAGGTGCGCACTACACCTACCTGTATTTACTTCTATATATTCACAGTGGCAACACCGTCATTTGAAACCAGAAACATATGTAGTATATTTGAACATTTTTTCACACAGTATGCATTTTTCCACATTTGATTTGATTCATCTCATACTAACATACATACATAATATCTAAATACTTTAGCCAAAAATCACTGTTTGTACCTGTCGACACAGTGATATTTCCCACCTCTCTGCCACTACCCAGGTGCCTTTGTTCCAGAGGAGGGGAGGGGTGAGGGGTGAGGAGGGTGTTGCCATGGAAACCCCCCAGGAAGTAAAATAGGTTGGTTGTAATTTTTCTCTCCTCCATGGTCCAACGGAGGGTGTTGAGAAGTCAGCCTCCCCCACTACTTCTTAAACTGTCCCATATTAAATTGAGGGGGAGGGAGATCCTTCCCTTCTTCTGCATTCAGGCAGAGAACCAGAATATTTCTGCTCTCCAACAAAATGTAGTGATCTCCATTTTCCTCTACTCCCTCCATTCGTTTCTCTCTTGTCTTTTCTCTTCATTCATCCTTTCATCTGCACCTATTTTCTCCTCTTCTCTTTTTTTACATCTAGAGAGAGATATCTTCCACCCCTCTCAACCAGAGTACCATAAACTTAATTGAAGAACCACTACAACGCTCCCTCCTCCAGAGAAATGGAACACGGCTCTTGACCTGAGCTAATTACTAAATGCTAAAGTCTATACGCTAACAGCTAACACCCAGCTTATGTGTCTTCCAGGTGACGCTGTCGTGCGGGACGGAGACGGCCCTGCGCTCGGTGAAGGAGCCCAGCAAGTGCCAGTACAAGGTGGAGCTCCAGACCCCGGTGGCCTGTCAGCCACTGGTGAAGCAGCAGGGGGTGCACAGCGAACTTTGACCACCTCCACCCCCTAAATCAACCAATTATCCCAACCAGCACCATCCACCCGACTTACATGAGAGGCTAGAAACAACCAGAGCAACCTCGAACTTAAGTGCATGAGCTCCTGTTTCTAAATTCACCCAGATACAAGTGCAAGATGTTGGAAGGAATGAGAATAAAATAGTGTTGTTAGTATTTTATGTAGTGCAATATGTCAAAATAACAACTTAAAAGATAGTTAACAGAAACAAGAATAGTTAGTCATCGCTAAGATAGGATCAGGTATTCGTTGAAGCTTATGAGTCTCTCTGCAGAGCGAAATGAGCTGGGTAGCGCCTTCCACCATTGGGGCACCACGCATGAGAAGAGTCTGGATTGAGAACTCATTCCACGCAGTGGAGGGACCAGCAGGGAGCCAGTGGAGAGAGATGTGACATCTGCACGCTGCTGCATTCTGAATCATCGGTGGGAAGATGCCGAGTGCTCCGACAGGTCTGATCTTCCTGATGTTGTACAGAGTGAATCTACAGGATCGGGAGATGGTGGAAATTTGGTCAGAGAAAGTTAGCTGGTCATCATCACTACCCCAAGACTTCTAGCAGATTCGGATGGTATTAATGATGCCAAGCTGAACATTTATGTGGTGTTGAACAGTTGGACTCACCGGGATGATGAGGAGTTCTATCTTGGAGAGATTCTTGCCGAGACAGTGGTATTCCCTGGAGGAAAGGAGAGGTAGGAGAAACCATGCGGCCGGATGACCGATCCCTGTGGGACGCCGGTCCTTACCTGGTGTGACTTGGACACCTCTCCCTTCCACAACACCCTGTAGGATCTACCCGAGAGATCTACCAAGATCAGAAAGAGTGGGCAAGAGAACATGATGGTTAACAGTGTCAAATGCTGCAGAAAAATCAGAACAGACGCCTTATGGGCAGGGCAGTCTCAGTGAAGTGACCGCTTTTGAAGCCAGACTAGTTAGGATCCAACAGGTTATTGTGTGTGAGAAAAAGTTTTGTTTGGTTAAATACAGCACATTCAAGTGTTTTGGATATAAATGGCAGAAGAGTGATTGAGGGTTGAGTCGCTTAAGCAGCGGAGATACTCAAGCCTGCTTAAAGGTACAATATGTAATTTCTGCCGCTAGGGGTCTCTCAATTAAAACAATAACAAAAAGATGGAGTTTGATGACGTAGTAGTAGCGTGGGAGTTGTAGTTTTCATTTGTCACGTGTGTGCTTTACAGGGACTGCTTCTGCGACAGAACATGCAGCAATAAATAATCATGCTCCATCAAACAATAGTTAGTAGAGTAAGGATGCTTTCACACCTACCCCGTTTGGTCCGTTTACTTCGTTTGGAGAGATGAGAAGGCGCATTCGAACTCTGGTGCGGACCTAATATAGGAAGAAAACCAAAACACAGTGTATTGTGGGTTGAAAACGGGCGCAGATTCCGGGCGTACCGTTAATGGTATACATTTGTACCTTTGTATACATTATTTGTTTTAACTACAAAGAACCAGGACAAAAATTTGGTGCCAAAAAAGCTCCGCTGGCGCGGAGGGAGGGAGATATAGGAGCGCTGGGCAGCGGAGCTTGTGAATGCATGTAAGATGCATGTTACCCCTGTTTGTTGTTTACAAATCTTGGTTCACTTAACACAGGACAGTGTGAACACTAACCGGACCTAATGAAAACCGCAACAAAGTAGCAACTTGCTCTTGAATCGGACCAAATCTAGCGAACTATAGGTGTGAAAGCACTATAATAGTAGAGCAATAGTGGAGTAGAAAAAAGTTATGTGGTTTTCCCTGTGTTGCCCCGGAAGTTCTAGCAGTAGAGGGGGTAGACGCCATGTCAGGCGAGCTAATGAAATGCTCCGTTACCAATTAGGGATTTCTCTGGGTAAGTACACAACTCAACAAAATATATAACTTGGGTCTAGTAGTTTTTAGAAATTTGAATGCAGAAAAGTTACATATTGTACCTTTAAATGCGTCTGGGAATGTTCCTGTCATCAGCAATGTGTTGATGTGTGTGAGGGCGGGAGAAATGGCCTGCGGAAGGTGAGAGAGGATGGGGTCAAGGGGACAGGTAGTAGGGGGGAGAAAGAGTGAAGAGAATCAGGTGCTGGAGAGAATTGGCTGTTGATAGCCGCCACCTACTCTTCAAAGAAGGTGGCAAAGTCATCAGCAGTCAGGGTAGAGGGAGGTGGAGGGTTTTGAAAGTGGAGAACAGTTTGCGTGAATCAGTGGTGGTGTTAATCTTGTCCTGATAGTAAGTGGTATTGGCATTAGTAATACTAGATGAGAAAGAGGATTGCTACTTATTTCGATCATCGCCACTTCCTCTCAGCCTCTGAGCTTTGTCCGATCTCGGAAAGTCCCAGACAGCCAGGGGTCGGAGGGTGCTTCTCGCGCCGGTCTGGGGGAGAGGGGACAGAGGTTAGTGTGGAGCATGAGGCATCATAAACATCAAGTGAGAAAAGGTGTCCGGGTGGGGGGAGGGAAGAAGAGACCAGAACTGAGTGTGTTACGGGGTGACAAGAGGGTTGTCAGTAATCCAGTTATGTGTTAAGATGAGGTCCAGTTGGTCACCTGCTTTGTGCGTCGCTGGGGTGTGGAGGAGGTTCAGGTCGAACGAGGACAGAAGTGCGAGGAGGTCAGCAGCTTGTGGTTTGTCCAGGTGGATGTTGAGGTCATCCAGGATCACAAGCGGAGAGCCGTCCTCTGGGATGGATGGAGAGAAACGCACAAAGCTCCCCGGTTGACCTGGTGGACGGTAGATAATGACAATGTACATTTTAACGGGATCAGCCGTAGTTATTGCACGATATTCAAACACGGTATTAATGCGTGGAGTGGATTTCCTCCTCGCCCAGTTGAACGAGGGGTGCGGGAGAAGGGGAAGCGGGTCAAGAGGGCAGCAGGGGTTGCTTTGTTCTCTGTGCCAGAACTTGGAGTGCGGAGTGGGCAGTGCGGAGTGGGCGGCGAAGGCATGAATCAAGTCGGCCTCGTTGACCGCAGACTGGCAGTTCCACAGTCCCATGGAGGAGGAGGAGGAGGCGGCGGCAGCAGCAGCAAATGCTTTCTGAGGTGGACGCAGGTAGGCAGGCATACCCTGAAAGCACACGGTGTATTGTGATTGTGGATAATGTGTACTTAGCTGAGACAGGGTGTGCTCTGCGACCTCACTCGGTGGACTCACACATGTCTTCCTGCGAGTCGCTTTACTACAGATTGGTAACAGCTGGTACTGTCTACTCAATTATCACCACAACTGGCTAAACTAATCCACCCAATATGCGAACAATCACGAAACCTAGCACTAGCGGTTCTGGTAAAACAACATTTGATCTCGTCTAACCTTTAGACACCTTACAACCCAACCACCCCATCTGCCCTCATCCACCTCCGACTGCTCCCAAACTACCCCCACCCACATGTCATGTCAGAATACAGGTCTTCAAAGCAGTAGCTGCTCCGTTCTCTCTGATCATTGTTTGTGTCAGATTTTGGTTTTACCATATGGAAATGTTGGATAATGAATAAATCTGTGTTTGGAAGCTGCTGATGAGCTCTATCAAGCGGTAAAACTGGACTTTAGATTTTTTCCAATAAAGATCGAAAAAGAAAGTGCAAAAAAGAAAAAAAGCGTAAGTGCACTGAGCAGAATTTTTTAAAATAGTTATTCACTTTAGGCTCACACATAGAAACGTGTAACTTGGAAATATCAAACTACATTTCCTGCTGTTAATGGAATAATTACAATCTATAGAAAGTTTTATTGCTCTTCTGTAAAATTCTAAAAATGTCACTTGATTGTTTTGATCTGCTTTTTCAAAATTCGGGAGAATGTGTTCCGATGTTGCTTTGTCTCCGTTACAGGTTATAAACATTTTGTTTTTGTTTATTTAATTACTATTTCTTTACTGACTGCTCATTAGGATTGCAGTTTTTCTTGATGTACATACATTTCTAAGCCTAAAAAACACTTTAGTACCAAAATTATTTTTCTGTACATTTTAGATTCTCACGTTACATACAATAAATGGTGTGAACCAACATATCGTTGAAAAATAAAAGTTATTTCCTTTTTCTGTGACTCTGAACTCATTCAGTTTGCCAATGTATTTCTAGAGCATTGAGGTTGACAGATATTAACCCTAACACTATACAGGTGCAGCTCAAAAAATTTGAGTATCATGAAAAATGTATATATTCTAGACTCGTTACATGTAAACCAGAGTATTTTGAGTATTTCTTTATTTTAATTCTGATAATTATGGCACAGAGCACGAGAATAGGTTGTGCTGCATTCACATGGATTACGGGAGACAGCAAACCGGAAATTACGTAGAGAAGAGGAGATGACTTTACTGCGCATGTAGTGATGGATTGCTGGAATATCGCACTTAAAAAAAAAATGGGGATTGATATAAAAGTTGTTTTTTCTATATGTTAATTTGCATGGAGGCTGTTTGGTGCTTGAGGATTTGGATGTGGAACCCAGGTGATCAGCCATTGATCACTCTGGGATCACTAACAGATCACTGATCACTACCAGGAAAAAGACCTCTATAGATGCACTCTCTGTGATGATAACCGCATTACCATGGTCACGTGACATCACAGAGGTACATGAGCTCATTACCATCACACCAAAAATTAATTTGCCTATGAAATAAATAAACAAGGCTATAAATATAAACATCTAAATGAGTAAATATAGTTCAAAATTTTTTAAAGGATATCAAGCTCCACCGACAGACCGGGCGGAGGCGGGCCGGTGGTGCACTGGGATTCATGGATCTTTCATCACTGTCACGGCATCGCAGGGTTTCGTGAGACTGCTCTGAATCTTATGCCAAGTTGGCATTTTTCAAGTGAAAGCGAAACTCCTGCAGCACAATGTTGCGGTCACCGCCACGTCCAGTCGCACATCTGCTCCCTCTCCCATTTAGAAAACAGTACCGTTAGTTTTTTTATTTTAAACGTTTTGAATAGGCCATTACAAAAAAAAACACGATTTTCCATTTTACTATTGACACGAAGACAGTCGGTCGTTTAGTCGCACATTTTATTGCACGTGGCGGACCCCACTACCACCAACGGAAACAGCATATCCCAATAAACACAAATACACAGAATGGCTGTTTCTGATGAAGTGGCAACTTTAAAAAAGTAACTAAATAATCTCACGGATTACCACTTTAAGATACATTTCAGCTCCAACACTGTATCACCATGAGAGCTATAAAACTCCAGGTTCACTAAAAATCCTGTTTCCATGTTTTCTCTGCTCCAGCTGATTAGCCAGGCCAGCTCCACCCTGCTGGCCACCACCACTAACCACAACCCCCTAGCCCTAACTGCCACCACCCAACCACCACTAAACCCTAGCCACCACCCTACCACCCCCAAACTACCCCACCACCAACCCCCACTTATGCGGCAGCTCTATCAGCTGTCAGGTTCACCCTCCTGGGGCCGGGCCGGGAGGTTGTTTGGCTGCTGGTGACGCAGCAGCCTGGGGCCACTCCGCCCGTGGAGCTCTGCCTTGATCCTCCACCTGTCCGGCTCCTGCTGTTTGAGGGAGAATCGCGGCATTGATTGGCCTCCACTTTTCCTCCGTAATTGTCGGGGGTGTGTGTGTGTGTGTATTTATATATATTTGAGCTTTACCAAACAGGCTTCCTTCAGGCTACACTTATGGAAATGAGGTTTGGAAATACAGATGAGTTAGAGCGACTGTTGAACGGATGGAAATGTTGCGTTTCAAATACAATTATATGAAGTTCTGAAACCCGATTTGTCTTGATTTCTTTCTTTAACAAACATCACAATCTGTTCATTCGGCAGAGTGCATGTTCATATACAAGGAATTTGTCGTGGTGAGGATTATGGAGGACGGAAGCTGCCAACATTAAAAATAAATACATAAATAAAGAAATGACTAGTAAATAAATGACTTGATAAATAAATTAATATGCCATTAAATGTACCAAAATTAAATGTAATTAATTGATCAAATGTGACTGAAATTGATATTTCTGTATTATTTTCCCCTTGCATTTCCCCCCTATTAATTTGCCCAAACTTATTTATTTCTGTATTATTTTCTTTATACTTTTTTTACATTTCTTCATGCATTTCTGCTTCATTATGCAAATAAGGAGCCGTTGCTTTCACAGCGCTCCAACTCCTCCAGTCTACCCGTCTCTCGTAGCAACTTCTTTTGCATAACGAAGCAGAGATGCATGAAGAAATGTAAAAAGAAATGCATGAAGAAATGTAAAAAGAAAATAATACATAAATAAATATGTTTGGGGAAATTAATAGGGGGGAAATGCAAAGGGAAAATACAGAAATAAATAAATACATAAATATCACATTTTATCAATTAATTAATGCCATATTAATTTATTTATCAAGTCATTTATTTATTAGTTAGTCATTTATTAGTCATTTATTTATTTATGTATTTATTTTTAATTTTGGCAGCTTCCGTCCTCCATAGAGGATTGCTGTGGACAGAAAGAAAAACAAAAAAAATTTCAAAATGCAGAATATTCAAAAATACAGTATATATATAGAATATTAAAAAAAAATACATTATATACAAAAGAACAATACAGAATATTCTAAAATATATATTGTTGCCGTTTGGCTTCGCTGAACTTATTTGTAGGCCTTCAGTTTATTTATTTTTGATTCAACAAGTGGAATGGCAGCCATGTTGAAAGCCGCTTCCTTTGAGCCTTTCAAGCAAACAAACCTTCAACTTGGTTCATTCGACAAAATCAGTCCCGGCAGGAAAATCGCCATTTAGCGATGGCAATAGAAGAAGAAGAATATTTCACTATTTTCGTACTCATCTTTTTTTATTTTCTCAACATCTCATCGGCTCAAAGTTGCAAAAAAAAATGGTCTCGGAAATATTGCGGCGATTGGTTGAGCCTGTAGTTCTGTTCAAAAAATACAAACAGATGACTGCTAAAATATTTCCAGTTGTTTTTGTCAAATGCAGAATAATAATAATAATAATTGTTATATTAAATGATAACGTATGTCTTTCTTCATTGGTAGCAGTTTAAAAAAATTGTTGACTTGCAAGTCTTTTTCCAATTCATGCAATTTTACCGCAAAAAACTGCATGAGATGAAACGGGAATTTGTTCATTTTCACCCATCATCCTACCACAACTATTGAGGAGCTGCGTCGCGAAAAGTCCGTGTGCGAGAAGCGGGAGATGGAGAAAACGCAACAGATGCTGCGTTTGGAGGCCAAAAATAAAAGATAAACAAACAAAAAAAACCTAAAAACTAGAAATGCAGCATGTGCTCCGACTCCAGCAACAGCCAGAAATGGCGGCGATCACATGGGAGAATGTCAAGAGCGGCACTTTTTTTTACTTCCTTTTCATATCGCAGATGGCTGCGCTGCCTTATCAGGGAGGAAGGAGGGAGAGAGAGAGAGAGAGAGAAGGAGGGAGGGAGGGATCGATGGTTTTGGAAGCCGTCCTATGGGGTTTTATAGAGTTAAATGGCAGAGCTTTTCGGAAATGCGAAGAAACAAAAAGCCAAAAACTTTGGATTCCCCCACAGTCTCGCGTTTGAACCGAGTGGGGGATCAGAGAATGGAGAGAATAGAGAGAATGGAGGGAGCACGCCAACACACACTACCTCTAGCTTTAGCGTTGAAGGGTCTCCGCAGTGGAGAATGGGTGCGTTGGCCTCAATGCTGCAAAGAGAAGCCAGAGGCTGCAACACCGTGTTAAATCCTCTTCAACTCGGCCTGGTCGCAGCCGGTGCGGGAGGTGGAGCGGGAGGTGGCGCCGCCTCCATCCAAACGCTAAAACCGTGGAGATCTCGTTTCCTGAGCCTTCCCCTACGTGCATTTAGAACTTTAAAATGCAAACCTCGACGTCGTCCGGATTCGGAGGGAAATCTCCGGGTGGCTCTGCGGGATCACCCGCGGGCCCGGGGCTCGTCTGCGGCCGCGGCGCTTTGGGCTCAGAGGGTTCTTGCGGCCGCTGATCCTTCCTGCTGCTCGCTACGCTTCTGGAATTTGATATTCGGTAGTTATAAATAACCAATTAATTTTTTCTTTTTTTAACCAGATTATATATTGATACTGACAGGAAGTTGCACTGGATAAAACTTATCTGGTGCCCGAGGAAAGGAAGGAAGGAAGGAAAGAGAAAGAAGGATGAAAGATGAGGGAAATGACATTGACAGCGGATGGGAGCACCAGGGGGGAGGGAGAGAAAGAGATACAGAGATAAACAGACAGACAGCCCTAAAAACGACAGAAGAGAACAGACCTGGAGGGAGGAGGGAAAGCGACTGACAGAGAGAGAGAGAGACAGACAGATGGAGATGGAGGGGGAGAGAGAGAGAGAGAGAGAGAGAGAGATGGACAGGCAGACAATGACTGACAGTAGTTCAACTCTTTTGGAAGATTTGGCTCTTTACCAGTGACTCGGTAGAAAGATCGCGACTCACAGATCCTCGTTTGCGATCCGGTTCAGCCAGAGTGAACGAGAGAGAGAGAGAGAGAGAAACAGGCAGACGGACGGTCATTTTCAGACGATATTTTGGTGTTTTTTTTTATATTTTGTTTTGCTTTCACTTTGGTGAATGAGACCACACACACACACACACACACACACACACCCTGTGGAGTGTGAGCGGGTCACGGCGGGGCGCACGAGGCCAAACTGTTCA
>OMKR01096425.1:0-20076 GCA_900302355.1 Cyttopsis rosea
ATAGATCATCACTATCATTTAGTTAATGACAATGCTCATTTATCCAATGTCATTTTAGTACTAGTGATGAGGACTGACTACTAGAGTAAGAGTGTACTGTGTAATTGGTTTACTAAGAAAGGGTCCTATGTTCCCAGGGTCCTATGTTCCCAGAGTCCTATGTTCCCAGGGTGCTATGTTCCCAGTATCCTATATTCCCAGTATCCTATGTTCCCAAGGTCCTATGTTACCAGGGTCCTATGTTCCCAGTATCCTATGTTCCCAAGGTCCTATGTTCCCAGGGTCCTATGTTCCCAGTATCCTATGTTCCCAAGGTCCTATGTTCCCAGAGTTCTATGTTCCCAGGGTCCTATGTTCCCAGTGTCCTATGTTCCCAAGGCCCTATGTTCCCAAGGTCCTATGTTTCCAGGGTCCTATGTTCCCAGTGTCCTGTGTTCCCAGTGTCCTGTGTTCCCAAGGCCCTGTGTTTCCAGGGCCCTGTGTTCCCAGGGTCCTATGTTCCCGGGGTCTTTTGTTCCCATGGTCCTATGTTCCCAACTCTTATGTTCCCAGGGTCCTACAGTGTATGTTCCCAGGGTCCTATGTTCCCAGGGTCCTATGTTCCCAGTGTCCTATATTTCCAGGGTCCTATGTTCCCAGGGTCCTATGTTCCCAGTGTCCTATATTTCCAGGGTCCTATATTCCCAGGGTCCTATGTTCCCAGGGTCCTATATTTCCAGGGTCCTATATTCCCAGGGTCCTATATTTCCAGAGTCCTATGTTCCCAGTGTCCTATATTTCCAGGGTCCTATGTTCCCAGGGTCCTATATTTCCAGGGTCCTATGTTCCCAGGGTCCTATATTTCCAGAGTCTTTTGTTCCCAGGGTCCTATGTTCTATGTACTACTCAAGTACTCAGTCACTTTGTTCATCCTCCATGTATGGGGGAAACACACTATTTAACATGTTTCAGATGACATAAGGATATAACTATTTATGAATAGGTTATAGCCTAAATAAGTAGCCGTTTACATGTGCACATAGATATAACGATGAATTTGATTGGCTCAGGAAGTTTTGGAATTGTTCCATCGAATTTAAATTCATTTCTGAGTCTATACAGCTTGTTGTCATACATGTGTTTATTCTGTAACTTTTTAAGAAAAGTGAAAATAGCCAAGTACAATACTTTGTTAGAAATGAAGTCTAGTAAAATGTTTGGTTATACTCAACAGAGTATTATTCACTACTTCCCACCTCTGCATGGATGATAAAAAGTATTTACAAATAGGCCTCCACACATTTTATAAGTTAAATTGTGCTGCAGCTATTTCTACAAGTCGCTCCGCGTCGTTTATTTAGGTTTAAAAGACAAAGTGAGGGATCTTTAATGAACGTTGTCTCTTTGAACCTTGAACTTTGAAATTGTGTTCACACTGGGGCTTGGGTTGGTCTTATTTACAGTAAATTTCACATATCGTGATTTAATATTCGTAATACAGTTGGCCCGTTTTTCCCATATTTAAAATAATTTAGATAGTTATTAAGTGTTTGAGCTCATGTTCTTTCATTCATTTATTCCCCACATATATTCTATTTATTATATTTGCCGAACGATAGAAGGATCTTTTGTTTTGTTTTGAAGAACCACGCGGCGACGTCCACCCCGATGCAGAAGGTGGCGCTGTAGCGTTCGCACGCTTCGAAAACGCTCCTTCTAAACGCAGAGTGCGCCTGCGCAGACCGCCCCCGTTTTGCCTGTGCGTCGCTCCGGCTCTACCATTCCAAGATGGCGGACCTCCTGGGCTCAATCTTAAACTCGATGGAGAAACCTCCAACAGTCGGCGACCAGGAAAGCCGACGAAAGGCCCGAGGTACCGACACTCTAGAGCTTAAATACGGACGCCTTTTAAAATAACACTCAACCGAGCGAAAGCCCACAAGATATGTGGACCTGCCAGGATTGAAATGGCAAAACAAAATATTACTCCTGCGCTCTCATTTACCAAACGAGTTGTCAGTCACGCATGCGCACTGGCTCGGCCCCGCCCCCAAGGAACACAGGGCTGTAGGTCAACATGCGTAGCGATGTGGATGAACGTACTGTAAACACTAGCACAACTATGAACCTTCCTTACAGTTTATTTCATCATGTTCTCACAATAAAAAAAACATACATATATTTAAAAATATAAATAAAAAAACATATTAAAAACCCTTATTATTTGCTCCCCGGTACGTTTATTAATAAAAAAATATATGTTTTTCCTCATTACGTTAGTCGTCGTCACATCAGACTGTACTTGTTTTTGATGATCTCTATATTGTGGTGAATGATGTTGCCAAATCATAGTTTTTACAACATACAGTATGCTCAATGGAAACATGTAGTAGTAGTAGTAGTAGTAGTAGTAGTAGTAGTAGTAGTGATATGCTGCTACTACTACCACTAATAATTATAATAATTATAACAATGAATATAGTTGCAGGCAGCAATGCATGGGGTCCAGGTTAGTCGCAGCAAAGATCAATTGAAGAAAGTTCAATTAAACATGGTTATGAATGCACTGCACGTTGTTTAAAGGAGAATAAAACAAAGCGCAGCGCCTCAGAGTCATACCCTGCACATATATACCGAATTGAATGATGATGTCACAATGCGCTCTGCTCCACTACTTCCGGCTCCTTCCGCTCGTTCAGTTTTTTTTCCTAACTCCTCCTACAGATGTGGTCCAATGTTCATCAAACGTGGACCACAGCATGTCTGGACTGTCCCGCATACAATTTATTTGTTTCGTGTCTGTGGGTAGAATGGCTAGAAGAATAATAATAAAGTGTATATGTGTAATAATGTGTTTCCCACACATAGACTTTACTTGGCGTGCAGCCCAGGTATATTAATGGCCGCCAAAGTATATTTTGCGAGCCATTTTAGCATTTTTTATTTCTTTATCCGTCCGAGTGAACGACACTATCCGCGATCGATAGTGGACTCGTTCTCTGGTATTACGTTAGAAGACGCGGACACGGCTCTCTGGTTCAGGTGGATTACAAAGCGTTCCAAGTTTGTATCGGGTCGAGAGACGGCAGGAAATGATGCTGCTTTCACGGGAATTTGGAAAACTGTAATTCATGTTGGTAGTAATAATATAAATAATAACACTGTGCCACTGTGAAGCTGATTGCATTTTATTTGTCTCCATTCTAAAGTCAAATACAATGATAGTATAAGACAATCTTATGTATTCACAATGGAAGCATTGCATGCCATTGAAAGCAAATTACCGCTCACAGAAATCTAACTTTTATCCTATTAGAGCAAGCAGCTAGACTCAAGAAGATGCAGGAAGAAGAGAAGAGAAGGAAAGCAGAGTTTCGGAAAAAGGTGAGACGCCTATTGTTTTAGTTAAAATGTTACCTGTGAAATTCCACAATGAAATCATGTTGCTATGCTGTATTACTCCTGATAATATACAGTACGTACGTGAGTTGTTCTATAGGTTTGCTTCAGTTTTCCAATGCACCTTTGTGTTAGCTTTTCTTTAATCTGTGTTTCTGTGTATCTATCTGTATCTACAGTACTACTAAGACATTCCCCATTCTCTTGTTCAGATGGAGAAAGAAGTGTCCGATTTCATCCAAGACAGTGCACAACAGAAAAGGAAATATAATCCCATGGGAAAGATTGAAAGGAGTATATTGTAAGTCATAATAACTATCATTGTTGCGCACACTTGGTTAGTACCAGTGTCGTATACTTTAGAGGGATACACAACCCACAACCTTTTTTTTTTTTTTGCAATAAAAACAACTTTCACCTCTTTTCTACAAGGCACGATGTGGCAGAAGTTGCCGGTCTTACTTCATTTTCCTTCGGCGAGGATGAGGAGAGTCGCTATGTCATGCTTTTTAAGAAGGTAGGAATGCTTTGGTTTAATCCAGTGTTATACTTTCATATGTGAGTATGTGGGCTAGCAATTAAATGTATTTTGTAGCATGTTGGTAACATCTTAAGAAGAAGAATGAAGAATGATTTATTCATCACACGTTTTTTTTCCCACACACATGCGGAGGGTGACACACACACACACACACATGCAGGAGTAGCGAACGATGAGATACAGTCTCTGCTTTTATCCCATCCTGGCCGTCCTTCCTCCAGGGGCAGCCAGGAGCAGTGGGCAGCCCTCACTTCGTCGGGTGGGTCCATGCCGTGGTCAGGGACAGGACAGGAAGTGTTCTGCGCGTTTTTAGTCGGGGTCCTTATGTTGGAGGAGACCCAATGCGAACACGGGGAGAACGTGCAAACTCCACACAGAAAGGCCCCTGATCGGGAGATAACCCACCGGAGCACGGTGCCAACAGTGCCCCAGGCGGGAATCGAACGCAGGACCTTCTTGCTGTGAGGCAGCAGTGTTAACCACTGAGCCACCGTGCCGCCAATGTTATGTGTTAATGAAGGAGTACTGAGTATTAATAGTAGGTTGAGAATATCTCCAATACAAAATCTGATACCAACAGCAATATCAAACAGGTTAGATATTAAAGAAAGGCATTTTTTCCTTTTGTACACATAAAAGCCTGTTAGATGCCTCTAATGTAGGACAATTATTACATATCAATCATTATGTTCTAATAAGCCTGAAATTATAGTGTCATGTGTATTGTATAGTTCAGTGTATAGTATCAGTGCATCCCTGATTCCGATTGTACTGTGATTTTCTCTGTGGCAGGAGTTTGCTCCATCAGATGAGGAACTGGAAGCCTATCGCAAAGGGGAAGAGTGGAATCCTCAGGTGGCAGAGCAACGTCGCAAACTCAAAGTAAGGCTGCGAAAACCTGATTTGTATCCGAACCGTTGAGTAGTATTTCTCAATGTAATTTCTCTCACCGTCTCTCTTACTGTCTGTCCAGGAGCAGGCAGCGTTGGAAGAGGCGGCTGCCAGTCAGTCCAAAACATCCGAGGCGTGTCCGAGCTCCAACTACAGAGACAAATACAGCCATCTCATCGGCACCTCTGCTGCCAAAGACGCAGCACACACACTAGAGGCAAACAGCGCTTATGGTTGTGGTAAGTGTCTCGGGATGTCAATTATGTGTAGATTGCGGAGCTAGTTCTGTCAGACAACTTGACGGCGCCACACGCTTCCACGCCCTTATTTGGCCAGCCTATTTAAGCAGCCAGTCCCTCCTGCCCTGCCTGCTTTCCTGCGCTCCCTCCACCTCCCCTGCATCCACATGTTGGGCTCTACACTTCTATCCAATGGGGAGATTCGAGCTCATCACCATCATCCTATTTCTTTCCATGTTTGCTGTACACCTCGCCGGCAGTGATGAGCAGTAGAGCCCAGACGCCAAACCCAAACGATACAAAATAAATAAAGATAATTAAAAAGTAAATCTTAAGAGTTGTCTGCCAGAACTGCTTTTAACCATTCCTTAAAACCTTCCTTTCACAATACTAATTAGTCTCACTTCTTCTTCACCCAAGTCTTACTAACCATTATTTGTCAATTAAACCCACCAGTACCTGTGGCCAACAAGAGAGACACCCGCTCCATAGAGGAAGCCATGAATGAAATCAGAGCCAAGAAGAAGCAGAAGAGAGAGGACAACACGGGAGCGAGCCACAGTAACCCCTGAGTTCCTCCATTTCTCCCTCTCTATTATTGTGTGTGTGTGTAAAAAAAGTAAAGCAATATGTGTTACAAAACATACAAGCAGACCATCATTAATCAGTTGAACAGTATTCCATACCATATTGCCAGATTTTAAATTAGTACAACTACATAGGACTGAGTAATATGGATACATTTGTTATCATGATAACAATAGGGAATTATCTAATTTAACTTGTATATACACACACCCATTTTTAAAATTTTCATCCCCTGTTAAAGGATCCAACTATTATGAGAAATCTGAGGTCAGATCTTCTTACTTACATCTTCTATGATACAATATTGACTATTACCTGTCCTTAGTCGAAACAGTGCTCTGAAGCTTTTATCTCTGTTTATTTTTTGAATATTAAAGAATGTGTTGTTTTATCACTTTATATTTGTAAGCAATTTGGAACTTTTAATTCATGTGTGAGGTCTGTCAAGGTGTGGGTTTCAAATTCCCATTTCCCTTCTTTTCATCTCTGAACTGGAAACCAGTGTACCCATAGCAATGTTGTTTCAAATGCGAAATAAGATACTTAAAACAGACCCCAAAGTCTCCTAGGAGACAAATTGTTCGATGCAAGGATGTCATTTGAAACTATATGTTGCCATCCATGACATTCACAAACGCAATGCTTCTCACATTTGTGATTTTCAGTCTTGAGAAGAAAATGAACGTCATCCGTGCAAATGTGAACCTTGTGGACTCAATTGCATTTTATCAATTACAAAAACTTTTATCCAAAATATAATAAAAAATTGTGCATAATGCAGCAGTTTGAAAGGACTTTCTACTCGTTTACTGAACCAGAGGGTTTGGCGGCATCTGGTGACTACATTGAGTCTTATTGTCTATTTCAAAGCCATGAATTTGTGGCAGCTTTTCCTCCACAGGCAATAGTTTATGATCTAAGACTTAATCTGAAATTGTTATATTGACTTTTTTGTGTTGGTCTAGGGAAACTGGTGAAAATCAACCAATCAATCTATTGCTCTGTTGAAACGTCTATTATGAAGCCATGCATTAGATTAAACTGAAATATAATGGTGGTGGATGAAAATGTATTGTGTTTCTCTTCCTTTTCAACATGCTCTGTAAATGTTTCATATTTTTAACATGGTGCATTCCAGTGCACATATACAATAATAAAAGGCCTATATTCATGTAAAGGCATGTATTAAAAATCCAATGTTGACCTTTAAATGGCCTAGAAGGTGACAGTCATAATGGTAATAACAAAAATTGCCTCCTCATATTTCAGAAGCCCTTGAGTCTTCATTACCATTATAGAATCGGGATGATTTTTGTCTGCTTGCGACTGCACATGTATTCCTGTTACTTCCTCTCCTGGTGATGTCCTTTATTTATTAAAACTAGAATACTAAAGCCAAAAGTGTTCTTCTTGTGAATGGGGACAAGTTACAATGACATGAATCAAAATGAACAGCATTTTCAGCCATTTTGGCCGTAAACAACATTACATTCATTATCATTATAATCATTATTGGTCTTGAACACCAACCCCCAGCAATTCTCAAACGATTCCCTTTTCAATGGATTCACTAGCGAATGATTCCAAATGACGATCTTGAATTATTGGTATTGAATTCACTTAATTTTCAAGTAATTCTCTCAGTAGTTTTGTTTCAGACACTTAATCAATAAATTCCTTCAGTGGACGCCACTGTCACCATCATATTGGTCCTTGAGAAATTTTGAAACACGTCCTTTAGTGCTCAAAAAGATTACACAGATACTCTATTATTACATATAAGGTAATCAAAGACCAATAATGTGATAATAATAATAACAATAATCTTTATTTAGTATAGCACCTTTCATATACCACATGCAAAGTGCTTTACATTAATAGATGATCAAATAGTAGTAGTAATAACAACAACAACAATAATAATTATAATAATAAAGAAAAAGCAAAATGCATTGAATAAACATGGAAACATTATACTACATTTCAGGTTTGGTCTCAAGACAGCATGAAAAATGGATCGGTTATTGTCATAGATTTGGGGCAATACCTGATAAACATAGATTGCCTACATGTTTCTCAGTTATGTAGCCAATCAACGTTACCCAGTGTATCACCAAAACAAAGACTTCCACACCGGCGTAGACTGAAGTGGGTTAGTGGTGATGTGGCTTTAAAATCCAGCAGCAGAGTGATGTCCAGAGCAGAGCAATCCTGAGCAATGTGTTGGATTTCCATTTCAGCAGTTGTGAAAAGATGTGGCCTGTTTTCCTCTAGGAGGCGCCTGGCATTAACAGGATAAAGGCATGATTTATCCACGTTTCACACTGTCCTGCAGCTCCAGACCCAAACAGGCACTCCACAGAGGAAGGCAGACTCCAACACATGTAGGAGATGAAGCCCTTATTTCTGCTTATTGTCGTCACAGGGTTCGCAGACGCAGAGCTAAAAAGTAAAGGTAAGTCAGACTTTGAAGCTTATTTTGAACTGATCAAACCAAAGTTACATAAGTTAAAGCTGACTGTTTAATGTCTGATGTTCACATTCAACAAGGTTGTTTAGACATGTTTGTGAAGTGAAAAGACCGTGCACCACTAAGTATAATGTCATTAGGACCCGTTTAAATAACCCAAATGTATCGTTATCTTGTTATGTAAAGCGAGATGTATGATATCCCTTGTTCCTAATAGACTTTCCGGAAGGGTGTAAAAGGTATTTTGATCTGTCTTTGCTTTTTACAACGGGCCTTACTCAACACAACGTGTTGTTCTTCACTCAGTGTCGGGTGTATCATGCTCCTTTAAAGACAAGACGTACAGCCCAGGAGACAGCTGGCACCCCTATCTGGAGCCCTTTGGATTCATGTTCTGCATGCGCTGTGTCTGCACAGAGGTATCGATACTGATTTTACACACTCACAATAGACAATTACAGCGAGATTTCACCAAAAAGCTGCCAAACAGATTGTTGAATTTGGGATTATGCTACTTGAAACTGCCACGGTGGGTGGGATTTCAAGGTGCCCTCCTGTGCTTGTAAACAGTGATATTTCCATCTCTTAGACAGGCCATGTGAAATGTAACACAATAAAGTGTCCCGCTCTGTCGTGTGAGAACCCGGTGACTGACCCTCAGCAGTGCTGCCCGCGCTGCACAGGTGAACCCTCAGACTTATTTGCTCGCACTCTTAACAAGGGAAATATTTCTCATTCTTGACTTGAGCCTGAAGACATTTTTCTGTTTTCATACATGCGGTTGTCCTGTCCTCAGATGAGCCCAGGAGCCCTGCGGGGCTGAGAGCCTCGGTGAAGTCCTGTAGGTACAATGGAAGCGTTTACCAACCGGGGGAGACCTTCACCAAGCACGACCTCTTCCCATCCAGACAAACCAACCAATGTGTAATGTGTACATGCTCTGTGAGTCGCCTCCTCTCGTTTTTACTATTCTGTTACCGAACCATATTGTAAAGCATTTCTGGAAACCTCAAAAAAAAAGTCACACAAGTAGCCAATAAACATTTCTAATATATTTACAAATAGGAGTAATAGGAATAATATTCATTTCAGTGTCACACTATCATCTTTAAAGGAAAGTCAACCTCTAATTTACCATGAAACCCAGCATGGAAAGTACAACTGTTGGCAACGTGAAACGGCACTTCTGGGATTCAAATTGCATCTAGTAACAGTAAACTGGTTTGAGCCACAACTGTCAAGTCAATTATTATAATGCAACATATTCTTTTGTAAACTAAATATATTACTTTTTTTCCTCATCCCTCCATCAGAATGGCAACATCTTTTGTGCGCTGAAGACATGCCAACCCATCACCTGCTCATCCCCCGTCTCACTTCCAGACACCTGCTGCTTGGTTTGCAAAGGTGGTCACACCAGTCTCTCCACATCCTAGATGCACTCACTTGTCTCAGAAATTGTTCTTTATTCCTTATTTCAGAATGTTTCTTGTCTGGGCGCTGCTTCCTTCACAGCGTGCAGTCAAATTAGAAGTCTCATCGAATTACGTTTCGATGGGAATATCACACAATTAAACATGTATAAACCGATGCCTGATTACATCTAAAGTGTTTTTTTTAATTCACTTAATTCTAACCTATAGGAAGTAAATGTAAATATTTGCTGTAACTGTCACATGCTTCCTTTTCGTCTGTTTCCCTTCGTTAGATCTCGTCACCAGTGGCTCATCGTCAATTGAGGATGGAAACCAGCAGCTTAACCGAGGCGTTGTATGTCCATCCAGATTCATCAAATAATCCAAAAATAAGTTTTGTGTATATTTCCAATGCTTCATTAGAGAAGTTAGATTTTTCATGAAAAGTAGATTAAGTCAGACTTTCTATAACGTATCTGCCCTGCATAGCTTCAAACCAAGAATTAGCGAGGAGCGGTTTAAGTGAAGTTTAACCGTTTTAATGGCGTATATCTTTGTGTCCGATCACACAAGAGACATTCCGTGGACCACTGTGCTGAAGAGCAGCTTGTCTCCCACTCAGACCGAGCTGCTTCGGCCTCGCTCAGGAACAACCCCAGGGGCCCGAGCCCCAGCAGGTTGAACCTCAAAGGAGCATCAGAGACCACGGTGAAGATGCTGCTGCAAAGGAAACACCAACGATGTGAGTTGTGTTTGATTCGATTTTATATTTCACAGTTAGAGACGGGAGGGGTGGGGGGGGTTGACTCTTGGTCGGAGGTTTTGGAGGTCAGTGTGAGCACGTACTAACCCTAACCGTCACTTTGTACAACTTGACTAAGATGTTCTCCACTCGCAGCGTGCATATACAACGGTAAGACGTATTCTCACGGAGATATGTGGCATCCGGTTTTGGGGAGGGTCCTCGAGTGCATTTTGTGCACCTGTAGCGACGGCCTACTGGACTGCAAACGCATCACGTGTCCCGACCAATACCCGTGTAAG
The DNA here is from genome assembly GCA_900302355.1 of Cyttopsis rosea. Lineage (NCBI taxonomy): Eukaryota > Metazoa > Chordata > Actinopteri > Zeiformes > Parazenidae > Cyttopsis > Cyttopsis rosea. Next base: position 10,567 of record OMKR01096425.1, read on the forward strand.
CAACCCATGAAACCAGCGGGGAAGTGCTGCAAGACCTGCCCAGGTAGCCAAACACGGGGGGGGAACCGAAAGATGGAACCAAAAGCAGACTGACCGCTGTGAGTGTTGTTCCATCATAACGCCTCCTCTGTTTCTACCCATTCTAGAGATCAAAGCTGAAAACAACCAGAGCCACTGCTATCTGGGATTTAAAAACAACGTCCTGGTGTACAAAGTAGAGTCAGCGGTCAACATGTCTGATGACTCGAGGATCATTGCAATCGAAAGACCGAGTGTTGCAGAAGTGGAATTGCAAACATGGAAGACCGTCAAAGGTACTTTAGATAGAAGCGGGCGCTCTATCAGCAAGTATCAATCAGACATCATTCTTAATTCCTTATAATTCTTAATATTATTACCATGTTCCAACCATCTGAGTTCTTCATTCACACAGGAGCTGTACAGTTGACGGAAATAACTGAAGTTGAAAGAAAAGATATTACGGATAATCCAGAAAACTACACATTACTTACAACAGTTGATGAAGGTTGGTTTCTCGCCGTTGTTTTTCTCAGAATATAGATTTATCGGATTTTCATATTTTATTTATTAAAAATGTCTTTGATGTAAGTCTTTATGTATTATACATGATTAATTGTAATCATTTAATAATGACTTGATTTTTCTACTGCTGAGTTTAAGTTTTGTTAATTTTTCAGAGACTTGGAAAAAATTTAAAGCGGAAAATATAAGTGACGTTTCTCACTCCACAACTTGTGAAGATGGCATAAGAGAGATAGTACATTTTTTAAACCCTAAGCACACTGAAGGCCTGTGTTCATCCTAATTTGTTTCATTTTCCTCTCTTGAAAAAAAAAGGTAATATTTATACTATAAACTGGTCAATGGTTTGTACACAACATATTTCTATAATCAAATAATAGAACAATATTTATAGAAAGGGTTGTTGTATCGTTGCACTGTGATATGTAGAGCTTTGTTCATGATAATGAAACATTCTGAACTATGATAAGCAAGATGCAAATCCAGAAAAGATCCTCAAAAAACACCACTATTCAAAAGCAATTGCGAAATTGAAAAAAAAAAAAAAAGGTCTGATTTTCAGTATTTTTGCATATTATTCGCACTCAATGTTACTGATGTTCAACCAATATTAATGTTCAATATAAACTATATGAAGAAATAACACAAATGAGATAGTATTTCATGTATTTATTTTAGAAATGATGAAAAACCCTATGCACCTTCGGGACATGGTAATTGCCCCCCTAGACTTCTAGAGTAACTTGTTAGGAACCCTTTTGGTGAAATAATTAACAAAACACTTCCTAGCTTTTGGTTACTCTCACTAAGTGCTGAAGTAGTAGGTCTGGACTTGGTCCATTCCAATACTTGAAATGTCTTTTTAGCATTCTGGTCCAGACTGAGGCTCCTTGTGGTTTAGAATTATTGTTTTGTTGACCTGGCTGACATTCTCCTGAAAGATTCTTTTTTAATATAGAGCAGAATTGATTATTCCTTCCATGATGGCAAGGCCTTCAGATCCCGGTGCAGCAAAGAGTCAGCAAACCGTGGCTCTACAACCACTGTGGCTGACTGATGGCGGGAGGTTCAGTGTGGAATGCACTGGAATGATTTCCACCAGACGTAACAGGGCCCAACGGGCCAAAAGGTCCCGTTTTGATCCATCTCTCCATAAAACAATGTTCCAGAGCTCTGGAGGATCCTCCTGGTGTGCTTTGGCAAACTTTGGACAAGCATTTGTTATGTCCTAAGTGAGCAATAGTAGCTGCTTTGCTGCTCTGCCATGAATCTAGCTCTTGCCCAGTGTCTTTCTGGTGTTGGAGGCAGGGACACTGACCATAACTGAGGCCAGAGCAACCACCAGAGTCCTGCAGAAAAGCAGATGTTTTCTAAGGTTCCATAAATAGAAGAACCCAAAATCTCCATACATACTGTTTTGTAATCCATTCCTTATGTCAGCATGCTTGTGGCCATAATGGAATTACTTTTAAAAATACAGCGTTGTCACCTTCCCCGCTCCCTCGTGGAACTGGGTCTTTAAGCTGGGCACCCGACTAAAAGGTCTTGAGAAGCCCAGTTGTCAATTCTGCTTGGTTTTCCCGGTTTTTCGTGGCTTTCTGGGTGATTTTATGCCTTGCTCTCGGAGTGAGCTCGGTAGAAGGCCACACCCGGTGACATTCCCTACTGTCCCAAGCACTATTGGAAAATAGGGTTTACACCGCGGTTCTGCGGAGCTCCAGAGCTCATGACTTCCACGCCGATCGCCGCCAACAACCTCCTAGAGGAGGGGTTCCACAGTGTATTATGATCTGCCTCTAGAAACTCTGTGCAGACATTTTGGGCCACAGCAGCTACACGGACCAATTAGAGGCTGTGCTAGTTATTGCTAAAAGCTCGGTAGCAGCTGCTGGCTACTGCGCTTATCACCTTAATTAATGGGAATGACACGTTGCATTGCTCTCCATGAACACACTGCAAAGGGAGGCAGGGACAGATATGACCAAGCATTGCAATTGTAATTGGATAATTCACAGTGACAGAAACTCTGCAGTTCTCGGTCCCTCCGGTCCTGCCGGCTTTGGTTGTTTATTCCAGTTGAAACGTCTCGCTTCTATGGGTTCAGGTGCAGAAGAAAAAAGTCACACATGCAAGAAGGATATCCACACACTTTAAAACTCAGTTTCCAATCATTTATTATTGCAGCAACATTTCCGTTGTAGCTGCAATAATAAACTATCGAGAGCCGATTTTTTCTTTCCTTTCCTTGTGTTTATTCCAGTCAACCTTCGGTATCCCAGGAAAAGTCCGAAGCAAAAAAATCAAAAAATCAAAAACTAAGTGTATAAGCACGGGTCCCGCTCGCGGCGTATTACTACAACAGCCTCGGCCGCTCTTTGTTTCTTTGTTGGAGTTCTTCTCCGCCGTGCTCTGGCTCAGGTCGAGTGCGTGTTAGACTCTGCCAAAGCACGATCAAACACAAAGTCATCCATCATGTCCTCCAAGCAGTTATTTTTGTTTTCAAAAATGTCGTTTTTAAGTACAACAGCTGAATGACGATAGCTGATTCCCATGTGGCAAACGGGAAGGTCGTGCAAAACTCACTGCAGCTCAGTGATTGAAACAATTTGACCTCAAACGCCGGTCTCTGTCGGCTTCCAGCTCCTCGGTGCTTCCCTGTAGTAAGCCCGGCTGCTCCAGCTGGCCATACAGACAACACTGGCCAGAATTCAGACTTAGGATAGAGATGCCTCCCCTATGACTAATGATTGGAAATGCGCTTTACATTTTGAAAGCTTTCATTTAAGCAGCTGACCCTAATTACACATTTAAAGGTAGAGTGAAGAGAGGGGGGCAATACGGTTTATTTTATTATTTTTTTAATCACAAATGAAGGTTGCACGCTTGATTACCTTGCACACCCAAGTGACACTAACAGTAACAAACTTTGATGTCATTTCTTTCGCTCATACTTTTTGCACAAGAAGATGACAAAAATATGCAAAAATGCAGACAGTCGGACGTCTAGGTAATAACATCCTTAGACCCAAATTATATTACAGGAGCACTGGTGTTGCGCCTCTAGTTGTTGTTGTACACAGTGAGTAAACAACTTAAACTGCCATAAATTGACCAATTTCCCCTCCTGCAAGCACATGAGGCTAACCCCTGGAGTCCAATCAGGACATATTGTTCCATGCACCGTGTTTATCGAGCCTTATTGATCATTTTTAAATCAGTTATTTTATTTTAACAGTTCTTATTCTTAACACATATAAGATAAATGTATGCATTTATTGCAATTCAAGGTTGTTTACTCAATGTGTAAACAGCTAGAGAATCTCACACCGTGCTCCTTTAAACACCAAGAAAAGACTTAAAAGCTCCTTGATATGATGTATTTCATGAATGCATCTATAATGCCTTTATCCAAGTTGTCGTTGCTATAACGAAATATATCTCAATGCAGGGCCACGGGCCTTGCGATTGCAATGCATTCTTCTGAGGTTATTATATCGTAACGTCTGAGGTTGTTAGATGGTTATTATTATACATCACCACATGTATTGTAAATACAAACAGAGGTTTTATCCCATGCCTTTTAAGCGGTTCTTTTAGGATGTATACTGTATGTATATACCACTGAATGTATGACGCCTATATCGCATAACTGAGGGAACCCGGATGAGGGAACGAGTGGAGAAGCTTGTCATTTGTAAATAAAACGTGTTGTTTCAGTGTTTTTTTTTTTTTTTTTTTTTTTTGGTGTGATGATGAATGACTTGAACTAACAGCTTCACGTACATGTTTGTATCCTACGTTATTATATTTGCACGCCGTAGCCAAATAACCTAAATATCCAACCTGTGATGAAAAGATGTATTCTCATTCTCGTAGCTTCTGCTGTTTTAACATGCTTTTAATTGCACTTATATAACAGTGGAATCAAATGAGCGTACGGTCAGTAGTTAGGCAGTGTATTTGAATTAGGGCTTGACCAACTATAACGTACTCCTTCTCCGTAACCCGGAGCCCCTTTAATGTTCCCCTAATCAGTGCAAGTCTTGAGTTTGTTTCCAAGGTGTTGTGATTTTTTATTGACTGTGGGCTCATAAAGTGTCCGGGCTTCCCGCCGCTACAGAGCTAGGAGGCAAAAGTGGTCCTGCCGCCTGAAAACTCTTCTCTAAAAGCAGTCCAGATGAGGGGATAAAACCGGAAATTAAATTTTATTATTAGACACAGGTAAATCAAAAGCAGAAGGTGGGAACCCCCTCGCTCCACCACGACAAGAAACAGCAAAACCGCAACCTCGGCCGCGCGGTCCACACACAGAACCCGGCATTCCTGTGATATTCCCAAAACCGCCTTGTTATGTTGTTGCAGTAACCGTCTTTTGTAGTGAATTGTGAAAATGTATTCAATAAATGTGACGTGAAAACATTGCCGAAATGTTGTGCATGATCGTTTCATTTCACCACAGGAATGTCCACTGAGGATACGCTCAAAAAGAATGCTATCACTGCTGCCATTTTTCATTAATATCCAGTATGTTGTGGAAAACTCTGGCCAAAGTATAAGTTCCATTGTGTCCAATCGTGTCAATAGACTTTTGATTTATACCATACTGGAATTATACTCAATTACAACACAATTTATTTTAATTTGTTGGAAATGTCACCCTCTATAATGTGTATTATATATATATATATATATATATACTGTATATACTGTATATACATATATATATATAAAATATATATCATATGTGTTTTATCATATAAAACACATGATATACATTTGATATATATACTGTATATGCAGTATATATATCAACTATATATCATATGTGTTTTATTATATAAAACACATAATATGATATATATTTGATGTATATACTGTATATACAGAATATATCAAATATATATCATATGTGTTTTATCATATAAAACACATGATACATAAGAATGTCGATATTTCCCAAAACAATTGGATGAAAATCAGATTTTGAATTGCAACATACTGTTGAAATTGTATTCTGATCAACTCGGATGAAGCTTTTCAACCTTGTTTGAAAACAAGAAACATAATCAGAATCAGTTTATTCCGCCAGGTACATTCACATACAGTTTACCAGGAATTTGTCATGGTGATTATTGGTGATTATTGCACTGACCATTAACATAAAAAAAAAGAAAAAAAAATCTTGAAAAAACAGTTTGAAAAAATTGAGAATAAAATACAATAAATAAGAAGTGAAGTAAAAATTTAATAAAAATAAAAATTGTCAAGTTTTGATGCCGATTGTATGTGGGCAAGAGGCGCTGAACAGATGCGTTGCTCAGCAGCCGTGTAAATCAGAGTGGCATTCAACAGGTGTGAAATAAAACCGTTCCCACGACACCGTCTTCTGAAACATGTGATTAATATTTGCTTCCCTTCTCTCCCTCCACTGCGGGCTCTCTCTCTCTCTCTCTCTCTCTCTCTCTCCTCTCTCCCTCTCTCTTCCTCCTCCCTCGTCTACAATGACTCATTGTTTTTCTTTCACACGTTGCGCCAGGCCGCGGCGTCCATCTCGCAACAAAGGCCCGATCAAATATTTGGAAACAGATTCGCCTTTGCGCTCGTACGCGTTATAATTTGTCCGACTCATTTGATAGTATTCCAGCCTCAGGAAATGAAAACGCATTGTTCTGTCGTGTTGTGAACGGTGCACATTTTTAGGTTTTTACTTTCCCATGGTGTGTGAGGACATGGATGGATAACTGTAATTTATACAGAAAGCCAAGTTTCATTTGGGTCGCTTGAGTTTTCTCTGTGGACTGAATTAAAGCTCATGAGCAATATAAAGCAACATGCAAACGGGGATGAAAAGTACCAAAGTCCAAGTGCATTTGTCAAGCATCTGTACTTACTGAAGTCTATTCAGATTTTTGACTTTTACTCCGTTACGTTTCAATTCACGTTGTTTGTATCTATCAAAAGCAAGGCACGCCGGGATATGCTGGGTACTCTGTCACATTATAGACTGAATCAGTACTTTTAATACTTTAAGTCCATTTAAGAGCTTGTACTTATCTATTTTTACCGAAGTGGAAACGTCAACACGGTACTTTCACTTTTTCCAGAGTCATTCTGTGTGCGAGTATGTGCACTTTAACTTCTTCCACCACTGTCTTTAAACATCCAGTTTGTGAAAATATGAATGATTTGTCCGTATTTAGTCCTCAGTGGCAGCTTGGGCTGTGCTTGCTCTTGGCTCCGGCAGCAGGAACAGCTGGGGGCAGTCACTGGGTATAAATCATGCAGCGGGTCAGCTCTCCTTCTACGTCCACTCCTTCCTGCCGCCCTTGTTGCCCAATTTTTACAGGAACTGCAGAAAATGTGACGGGCCAGAGATCCAGGGTGAGGACCAGGTCAAGGACTGGATGAATTCTGCTCGGCTCCTTGTTATTGTACTAACAAGTCCTTGTTTCAACCCATTATGTGTTTCATTTGAGACCGCAACATGTTCTTTTTGGGGCAGATGAAGCCTTTATTGCAGAAAAGCAATGGTATATTTGATTTTATTAAATCTCTTACTGGGGATTTAAAATCAACAAATGTCATGGAAGAAGCTTCTTCAAGCTGTGGAATGAAGTAAAGTAGAGTGTTTGCTGTATAGGACCCTAGGTTTCCTTTTTATGACATTTTGTTTTTCAGGACTTTTTTTAGTTTGATCTTTTTTTAAATGAATAGAATAGAATAGAACAGAGTAGAATAGAATGGAGCAGAATAGAACAGAATAGAGCAGAACAGAGCAGAATAGAATAGAGCGGAATAGAATAGAACAGAACAGAACAGAACAGAACAGAACAGAACAGAACAGAACAGAACAGAACAGAATAGAATAGAACAGAATAGAACCAACTAGAACAGAACAGAACAGAACAGAACAGAATAGAATAGAATAGAATAGACAAGAACAGAATAGAATACAACAGAATAGAATAGAAGCGAATAGCATAGAATAGAATAGAACAGAATAGAACAGAATACAATACAATACAATAGAATAGAACAGAATAGAATAGAACAGAATAGAATAGAACAGAATGGCGTCTGCTCCAACAAGCGGCTCCTTGTTCCCAGTGTTTGCGAGGAACTGAAGCGTTGCAAATCAACAAGGCAGACCTCTGATTCAAAGGGAGCCAAAGTGTGTTAAGTTAATCAAGTCTGATGGACGTGTTTGCTTTTATAGCTGATTAAGGCGCTGGAGAGAACCCCCCGAGTTTACACTTCATCAAAATAATTCCGAAATCTATTAAGGGCACTGTTTTTTTACACCCTTCCCTTCTCATTAATTAAGTTGGCCCTGATCATTTTTGCCGATGGCTGGAGTCTTGCCCGGAAAATATGGACAATACGTGGATTCATGTCATAAACACTCTGGTCTTTTCGGACACTTTCTTTCTTCAACTCCACGGCGTGAGGGGGGTCACCCTCTCAAATCCGCGGTTGTAAGAAATGTAACCCAGAGTTTCATAGATCCCAATAAAATGTGATTCTTTTGTATGTTAGGGGGTTAATACTCCTGTCGGTGCCTCGGTCGGAGGAGCCGGAGTCGGTCCCCGCCGGGCGCTGCACTGCGGCTGCCCGCTGCCCCTAGGGGGGTGCAGGATGCGTCCAAAGCAGAGGATAAATTTCATTCTGTTCATTATGTATGCTGAGATATGAGAATAAAAGAATCTAATCTAATCTAATCTTGTCCACCTAGGCGTCTTCTTTGACCAGCACATGAACTCTGAGTTGCGCGGTCCAATGTTTCTTTCAACTGAGAAACATTGCCAAAATGAAATCTGTATTTTCCTTTCGAGATGGAAAACGTCATCCATGTTTTTCTCTCCTCCCGTCTTGATTATCGTAACTCTCTGGTCACCACCCCGAGTCGCTCTCCTGTGTCCCGGCTCCAGTCGGTCCAAAATGCGGCCACTAGACTTTTAGCTTAACACACGACGTAGGTCACACATCACGCCAGGGTTGGCCGCTCTACACTGGCTGCCCATCGACTGCAGATTTGATTTAGAAATTCTGGTAATTACCTAGAAAGCGTTACATCTCAGAACTTTTGTGTCCCCTGGCCTCAGTGAGACCACTGAGATCTCTCAGGTGTTCTGACCAAGGCCTTCCGGCTGTCCCCGAGTCGAGGCTAAAAACGAAGGGTGACCGAGCTTTTGCTGTTGCAGCGGGGATCGCCCATTGTTCCGAAACCACAATAGTCCGGAAAATATCGGGTTAGAGATGGTTAGGCTTAGGGTGTCGTCCATGTCCAATGGGACATCTTGCAGACTATTGTTGGTTTCGGAATAACGGTCCTTCGGAACAATGGCATGGCACCGTTGCAGCTCCCACTCTCTGGAACCGTCGTCCCTCAGTTATAAAAAAGGCGTCAGTGGAAATCTTCAAGAAGCTGTTAAAAACTCACCTCTTTCGTAAGCCCTTCCGTGCAGTTTTTTAATGTTTTTATATTGTTATTTTTTCTATTTCTGTTTCTAAGTTTCTATTTTTGATTTCTGTTTTCTTTCAAGTTTTCATTGTGCAGCACCTTGTAGCTCTGGTTTTGAAAGGCGCTTTATAAATAAGATTTACTTACTCACTACTAACAGTACTTACCTACTCATCTAATCTAAAATAGAGAAGAGAACGCCGTTCGAATCCGTAAATAATGACGGGCACTGTTTCCGAAGCCTCGCCAATGTCACACGGCGAGCATGTTACAGTTCAACTGTTCATCAAAAGAAATAATGAATGGGTCCGGTCTGCAGCAAATTAGTTTGGCACGTCGAGTAATGAGGAGTGTTAATGATGTTTCCGAGGCTCGCCGGGGCGCTCCTCCAGCCTGAACTGCCGGCCCCTGAACGGAGAGTCAAACAAATCATAACAAAACTTTTCTCGGCCCTGATTGCAATTTATAAAGATGATTGTTCCAGATGTGAGCTTTCAAACAACGTT
>OMKR01096426.1:0-11866 GCA_900302355.1 Cyttopsis rosea
AGTGAAGAAGAGTAGTGTGTGTGTGGGGGGAGGGAGGGAGGGAGGAGAGAGAGAAAGAGTGGCAATTGGACCTGGGTGGATTTGGACCTGGTCCCAGAAGAGAGAGAGACACACACACACACACATGCACACACACACACACACAGACACGCACACACACACACACACACACCAGCTGTCTCTCCCACATTAGCATTCAAACTGGACTCCAACAATTCCACAATTAAGAACGAGAATGCTGCAATTAGTTCATTGCGCACTTAGATGACCCAATTAGCTTTTAGACAGATTTTATCTTGTTGTGTGGGTTGTTTTTTTTTTTTTTTTTTACACCGTTTGTGCTTGAGTAACCTATCTAAAAAAGAGGGTGGAAAAAATACATACAGTAGCTTCAGAAAGTATTCAGACCCCTTCACTTTTTACACACTTTGTGTTGTAGATGTAATTTTAAATGGATGAAATTGCCATTTTTGCCCACCAATCTACACTCAATAACCCATAATGACAAAGTGAAAACATGTTTTTAGAAACTTTTGCTCATTTAATAACAATCAAAAACTGAAGAATTCAGACCCTTCATTCAGTACTTTGTAGACACGCCTTTGGCAGCAATTGCAGCTTCGATCCATTATTCTTATCCCATTCTTCCTGGCTGTGAACTGCCATCTTCAGGTCTCTCCACAGATGTTTTATGGGGTTTAAGTCTGGACTTTGGCTGAGCCCCTCAAAGACAGAGATGAAGCCCGAAGCCACTCCAGCGCCCTGGAGCAGGTTTTCTTCAAGGACCTCTCTGTATCTGGCTGCATTCAACCTTCCCTCAGTTTTGACCAGTCTTCCTCTCCCTACCGCTGAGAAGCACCCCCATAGCATGATGTTGCCACCACCATGCTTCACCGTAGGGATGGTATTAGCCAGGTGATGAGCAGTGCCTGGTGTTCGCCAGACATAGGACTTGGAGTTCTGCCCAAAGAGAAAAGTTTTTGTCTCATCAGTTGCCTGCGTCCAGACATTTGAACCTGCCCACTCCACCAAGTTGACTGATTCCTTACAGCTCCTCACGGCTAGCCAATCAGCGCCACGGGCGAGACAAACATCTTTCAGTGTGTGAGGTGGGGTGGAAACCAACATAAACATGGGCTAAACATGCAAACTCCACACTGAAACGAGGCCTGCAAAGATGGGCTGTAAGGGAACAGTGCTAATGACTGAGCTGCCGGGCGCAGCACACTGGCTACTGAGCCTTTATCGTTAACCTTACACATGTCGGGGTGAGTGGGTGGGTGTTAAATTGTAGGTAATCTCAGCTATATGGGAGAGAATGTGGCTAGCTGGAAAAATATACGTCAACCTCCCCTACGCAGATGCCCCCATAACATGCCCACCCCCACACACACGCATCTCCCAAAGAAAAAGAACCACAGGGTCGTTTAATACCTCCTCTGCACCCCTGTCCACTTTGACAGCAACACCCTTCTTGGGGAGGATCTGTGGACAGAAATCTGCCCTCTGAGCACCTGACATTTATGCCAACATCAAACAAGGCCCACAAACCTCTCTCGTTCTCTCTCTCCCTCTCTGCACAGGGATTGACATTTGAGACATTTTATTGCCTCTGAAGCCGCCAGTAAGGTATGCTGGACACTAGATTTTGACCAGCATGAGGCACAGTCATGGTCGGACGTTTGATGAGCGGCGGGCTTTGGGGGAAATGGCATCATCACGACATTGAATGGAATTGATTGAGCCAAATGAAAACGCTTGCATTGTAGGCAAGGGTATCTGGAAGGGTTCTATCTGTATGTATGCGTAGCATGCAGTGAGGACGACCTTTTGTGACCTGTTCTTTAATTGGTCGCCAGTCAGCAGCAGAGTGGCCCTGGTTCTTGGACACATTTGACTCAATCCTGGGCTGAAGCCTGGAGGTCAACTCAATCAACAGCGCATGCCGTTTTACTTGGACCAGTAAATGGCTATCGATTATCACGCCTGACTTTGCCCAGATTTGACCCGGGTGCTCATAGCAGCTGAGGGAAAACTGTGATGCCCCCACTGTGAAATACAAACCTGAAGGCAGAGGGTTGCTGGAATAGTGGTACGTTTTTTGGACAGTGGATTTAAACGGGAGAATCTGAACTGACTTACTTTAAGGTGATTGTGTAACAGTCACCATTGAAATGGCTTTATGGATTTCTCATCTAAGAGTGATGTTAAATTGCATTTAAAAAGAGAGTTTTAATTGAAGGAATGATGAAAAGACACTATGACTGTATGTCTGTAAAATTTGAATAATTGCCTCATCTTCTCTCAGTGACCATGAAGTGTGGCCTCAAACCGTTAATTTTGAGGCCAAAGAAACAAAAGTTCAAACTCAAAAAAACAAACTTAAAGTTAAACCATTTGAGTTTTTAGCAGGGGCTCATTTTTAGCAAAAATCAATTGTGTGCTTGATGTGACGGAATTGGCATCTAAAGACTTTCTATTTGGAGTAAATAAGATGTCACCTCAACTACTTTACCCAAAGTATGAATTCTGTTTGCTCTGTCCATGCGTATAAAGTTGGTTCTTTGATCACCTGCTTTGGTGTTTTAATCAATTTATGACGCTAAAAACTACAAACAGCCGTTACCAATAATAAACTCCTGGGCTTTCATTTTAGTGTGAATGTGAGTTAATCTCAGGAAATAAAGAAATATATTGATTCCTCTTACGTCATATATAACATCATATCAAAATAGAATTTATTAATTTTTTTTTTTATAATGCAACTTTAAATATGCTGTAGAGATTTATGTGTTAAACTTCAATTTGCTAATCTTCAACTGTTTTTCCTAATTCTATGTCAACTGCAAAACAAAGAGGAAAAAATGTGACTTGACACTATTAATGACAGTTTTGGGTATGAAACTTATTCTTAAACTCTGTTGTGTTGTACACCCATTTATTGTGGCAAAATTATTTGGGTTCTATTCATTTAGAAATGACGGGTGTGGGCCAGTCTGTTAAACTCAGCGCATGGAAATTTGTTTGAGTAATTGAACAATCCATGTCATGGAGGGCTAGAGTACCGTGTCTGGTTAGTTTATGAAAAGATGGCTGTCATTAGGATACTTAAACATATTAGACTCCATTAGACTCCAGACTCCAACCCAAATTGTTCCCCATAAAGAGTACAAAGCACCAGACTGCTTAGTGCTTAGTGATTGCACATGTGGCCTAAATTTAGCTACAAACACACACATCAGGAAGTCAAGAGAATTTGCTAATTTTCATCCATTACATGAAATACAAAATTATATTAAACAGGACCAAAAGGCAGTAGTAAATAGCAAGCATTTGCAATTGTCCTTCATCAAGAGACCCCGTTCCCCTTCCCAAGAGGGGGGGTGCAATCCCGGGATTGACCTTTCCCATAGACCCCATTTACCCATTTCCCATTTACGCTGCGCCCATAGTATTATCGCATCATTGCATGCTCTTGTTAATAATACTGACAAATCAATAACTACTTGTGTCGATCAACAGTGTTGGTTCTGCTTTTGGGACAAAATTATAGATAAATACAAAACCCTTGATCTTGTCTTGTCTTGATCTGATCTTTTTTTTTTTGCATTGAGCTTTGGAAACGGTATTCGGCTCAGGTGCTTTGACTTACTGCACTTTAAGCCCAAGAGCGATCCCAATTACAGTTACGGCTGGTGTAAATGTCTTGAGTTGCTTTTCAGAATGCATATCCCCTTCAAATAGATTTAACATCACTAACGTCAAAGTCACACTTTGTGGACATATACACCAACAATACATACTGAAACTACTACTACTAAAACTAACGAACAAACCAAAAACCAAGCAGCCAAACAACAAAAAGAAGAAAGAGAACCTAGTCTCCCAAAGAAGAAAAATATAATTCTGCCAATCATCAAATCTCTATCTATGACACAGAGAATTATAAGTTTGATGAAGGAAAGTGTGTTGAAGTCCAAAATATTTGCACATTATCAGGGGTCAAATTGGTAAATACATAAACAAATTACTACCGACACAAATTACAGTGTTCTGAGTTCCCGTGAACACAGCATCACTTCTTTCTGTAAACATGAAGCGCTTTTTAATCCACCGGAACCAGAGAACCGTGTCCGCATCTTCTAACTTAACACCAGAGAAGGAGTCCACTAGTTAATCGATCGTGGATGATGTCGTTCTCTCGGACGGATCAAAAAATAAAAATCAAAAATGCTAAAATTAACGGCCGCCAAATATAATTTACCTGGGCAGTCCGCCCAAGTAAAGTCTATGAGTGGGAAACACTTATATTTCTCATTTTGAATTAGGCTATGTTTAAAGGTTGTGATGTCGCTCACAATTTCTCTCGTTTGCGCGCAAGGAATGTGGGAGGAGTACAGGGCGCGGTCTCACATACACACACAGACATACGTGACACATGTGCAAGATGCACGTAAAATCCCGCTATACGCTGCAAATGTCTGCACACCCAGTTGGTGTTTGTTAAAAAATATTTTTATCCTTTTTTTTCGCTGCAGGGTGCGACCTTTGCTCGTACACTGGAGTCCTGATAGATAGATAGATAGATAGATAGATAGATAGATAGATAGATAGATAGATAGATAGATAGATAGATAGATAGATAGATAGATAGATAGAAAAAAAAAGGTTAGTAGCATAAAATTGAAAGAAGTGTGGGTGTTTGTAATCGGCATCTGGAAGTAAACACAGATGGTTCTCTCTCGCTGTCTCTCTCTCTCTTTCGCTCACTCACTCTCACACAGCCAAGATAAACGTTGACCACAAAGCAGGCAAAGAAATACCCCCTGAATAAGTCCTCTCTATTCACCAGAAAAAGCAATTGCGCCAGGCTCCCAGGTAAAAACGAATCATTTGGTTCTACATGAAAAGGCATGAAATGAAGCAATGCAATCCAATGAGAGCTTGTTAAACCGTGGCCTCAGTCCAGCTACAAAAAAAAATCTGATCTAAACTTATTAACAAAGGTCAATGTAAAATCAATTAGCGCAAAGCAAATAAACCCGACGTGATTTCACCGTCGCCTGCCTGGATTACAATAATGAGGGTTTGGCCCTCGAAACAAGGTCGAGTTCCATCTGCGCCCTTTTCGTGCCGTGTTTTGTTTAAGGACAATGCGAGGACATCCCTCCTGCCGGCGGGATAGTTTCTCGTCAAAAATGAATAAATAAATAAATAATAGCTGATGAAACTTGTACAGTCAGATCAATGATGTTAATATTTAAGGGACGCCATCTACTATATCTACTACACAGAGGCAGTGCGATTTACTGTGCATGTGTGTCTGTGTGTGTGTGTATACACAAAGCAAACCATAGTGAAAAGGAAAAATCTTATTTAGATCCAATTTTCTGATGGGAGGAGGCTAAACAGTATATCTGTCAGGGGCCGCTTATCAGGTCTTTAGTCTGAAAAACGAGCCTTCTGCGGCAGAGGGAGAGGACCGCAGTTCGGGAGTCTTCAAAAATGTTACGTGACTTAACACCCGCATTGTAGGGATTGACGGAATTCCGTCCCGATGCGAGGACAGCGTGGAACTTGTTGGAGCTCACACTGTTAAGGACTACACTATCGTTTTTTAAAAATATATCCTTATCGTAAAACCATACAGGTTGCGACATTAAACAGACACTACTTCTAATGAAACACAGGTTTCCAGTGCAGCGTGAGGGATTATACTTTATAAATATATATATAAACTTGTTTCTAGTAATCTCACACACACCGCCCAACGTTCACCTCCTTCTCCAGCCATCTGCAAAGCCAGAAGGTCAAAAATTGGTTGATTGTCTCACTCCCACTTTGGCTTCCTGGTTCCCAGTTAATGCACGCAGGCTACAGTTGAAATTGACAGTCATAGTTGTGTGAGTTATCGGGTGGGTGTTCAGAAGTTTGTTCCGGACAAAATTTAATGTGTTTATTTTAGCTTTGAGAATCTTACTGTGAGTAAACAATGTATGATATTCGTATGTTTGTTTCTGGGGGCAGTTTAGATAATTAGATAACCTAATTGGATTGATTTAGGAACATGTTTCAGTCAACCCAAAATTCAAAGTCAAACAGCCATCACTCTGGTGGGATTCAGATAAATAAGGTCCCACTGTATAAACTGTATGTGTGTGTAATATTATGTATGTATAAATATTACATCACAGACCGTTGAATGAACAAATTGTTGGTTTAAATCAAAAAGCGCTTAAAACCAATACAATGGAAAAACATAAAGATTAAGCTTGTCTCTTAGATGTATTGCTTGACTTTGACATGCATTTTCACTACACTCTCGTTGGCAATTGGGTGGTTAAATTCCAGGTGGATTGGAAGAAGAGCAGGTATTGTTGATATTTTTTTTTTGGATAAAAATGTCTCTAAAACGATGTACAATAAAGTGCACATCAATCTCAATGGACCCTTATTAACCGAGCCGCAAGACTGGCGGTGAACTAGTGGGTCTACCCTTTTGCACTTTCCCTTTGTCCAGTGTATCGGCTAGCTGTAAACAGATCCTCACGTCTTGCATTAAAGCCATTATCGCCATTGGAAGCTTTGGAAAATCTTATTGGAGAGTAGGGTGGGCGGGGGGAGGGGGGTTCCTCCCTCTCTAAGTAAGTGGTGCCTGAGAGTTCCCATTTGGTGGTGTACATGAATCATTATCACAATGTGCCTTGTCAGCCCACCGTCTCCCGGAACAGACATTAGCAGCGGAAATGTGATTAGAGCAGGTAAAAAAAAGAAAAAAGAATAAGAATGAAAAAAAGAGAAAGGGCCGGCAGTTGAAGAGGGGCGTATCGACGAGCTTTGGGAAGATGCGGACACTGAGACCTGCATCTGAGCAGCGCTAGCGAGCTTGCAGCAGACCATCGATTAACCTGACCTTTTGTCATCGGTCGAGACCTGCGGCGCTCTTGCTGCTTGTTGTTGTTATGTCCGATCGGAAAATGTGATTTTAGATGTTGTCCTTAAAAGGCTGCCCTTTGGCTTTTTTTTTCCTGACCCAATGTTAGTTTGATACTGTGTCCATTAAAGTCATTACGCAACCTCAACCCTAACCAAAAAAACAAAGTTAATGCAGTGTACCATTATAGTAACTTAAGGACGTGCATGACACGTGAAGAGGTTTTATAGATAGTTCTTCTCCTTAAATGTACATTTGTAAAAAGTGCATCAAAATCAATACAAAAAACATGCCACATAGCATGTTTCCAACGCCATGGCAACCAGTGACAAGCGAAGACCATTCTCACAAACGCTACAAGCTTAATCCTAGTGTTAACTGGAAACACAAAAAAATACAGGAGGTTAACTAAAAAATGTCAGGTCATTTGTAGCCTGTTAACAGTCCAACAGATGTTGGAGATCCCAAGTATCAGCTTGGCAGCTTGTTGTGTGCAAATCCAAAAGTCTCCTCAAGAGTCAAATAGACTGTGTTTTTAAATTACTTTACATCCTAAGCTTCCTAGGCACCAGGACTAATACTATATCTCCAGCGTGTGGAGACAAAATCTGTGATAGACTCTTTCCTTGACCACAAAAGGAAAGAGTTCATACCAAGTGTGTAGAAAGCATATTTAAAACACTTAAAAACAGCTGTGTACTTATGCTGAAACTATTTGTTAAAAAAAAACAACATTTTTTATACTGGCATTTAATTTTTATACTGATGTAAAGAAGTATACTGTGTATATACTAAGATTGACTGGTTATGGCCTTTATCACGTACACTTCTGCTACCTATTAAATGCATCACAAACTTAAAAAGTGAGGTTATGTAGGATACTGTATATGAAAGTCAGAAATTTTGAACATCTGGAAAGTATGAAATATCCTGTGCATCATGCTGTCTTTCTATCAACATGTCAGTCCAGTGATTCTGGATTCTGATTCTGTAGCTAGTGTAGATGGTTGAAAACAGACACCCCCTTTTACTACTTTTACTAATACTAACAGCTACTCTGATATGGCCATCTCCTTTTATTTTATTATTTTTTATTTTGGGTAACAACAACAATTTTATTTTGTCACTACATGTCGCTATAGGTTTGTAAGGAAACTTCCTGTCATGCGGAATTCAGATTAAATCTGATTCTTGAGTTGCGCACACTAGTCGTGTCCTGTTTCCTTACTGCTCCACAGGTATGTAAATACAGGTAAAATAAAACTAACTTTATTTTTGGTTTGGTTTATATTTGGTTTTTGGTCATTTTTGGTTTTGTGCCAAAACTGTAAATAAGCAGTGTGTTAGGTTTGTGAGGGAAATTAATGTTCTTTGGTTGAGTTTAACTGAGTGTAGGATGGCGTTCTGTGTCATATGGAAGGTGTTTCTGACAGAGTTTCAATTAATGCTAAGAGACTGAAGTGTAGGATGAAGTGTATTTTTCAGTTAAATAATTCCTGATAAAAGTGTAACGTAATTTGATACAATACCAGTATCGGTAAGTGTTTGAAAATGGTATTTTTAGTTGTTGCATGATGTGTGATGATGTTATTCGTAATGTATGGCAGCCTAATGGCGCCATTTTCATTTGAGGACTACCTCCGTCTGCGTGTGCGCATGTTAAAGTGGAATAGAAGGAGAACATGTCGATGATATTTAAAGTGGAATTCCTGTTTATTGAGTTTTGGGAATTTTGATGGACTTAAATAAAGTTAGTCCAATAACAATTTAAATTAACGACACTGCGTGAACGAAGATTTTATTTCCTGTGTGGAATCACCAGGCTTACCAGTAGGTGGCGATATGACTATAACTCAATATTGGCATGTAGATGTCTTGGGTCTCTTGTCAAAGATCTGAAGTTTGGGGAAAATTGGACCATATACAATCGAGTTACAAACCATTTCCTGATTTGTGGCAATCACTTCCTGCCAGTAGGTGGTGTTGACTAAAACTCGATATTGGCATGTAGATGTCTTCAGGTCGGCACTCTTATCAAATGTGTGAAGTTTGGGGCAAATTGAACCATGTACAGTCGAGTTACAAACCACTTCATGTTTTGTGGCAACCACTTCCTGTTATGTGGCGAAAGAAACATGGAAATTTTTTGCCTCACCACGCCCACGCCATTTGACGAAATCTCAAGCTTTTAACAACTTTTCATCATTAAGGTCTTTTATAGACGCTTGTATAGAAGTTTGATGTGGATTTGATTAAGCCCTGAGAAGGAGTTTGCAAAAGTATGGAGCCAGAAAATGGCCAAAAAATGTAACATGAAATGAAATATGGGCGACTTCCTGTTGGGTTTAGGTCATGGCACCAAGAGACTTTTTTCAGTGCGTGCCAAATTTCGTACATCTCGGTGAAATGTACCGCGAGGGCCACTTCGTTGAAATTTTATAGGGGGTGCTATTGAGCCATTTTGCCATGCCCATGCACAAAACCCATAGAATATACAGTGGTGTGAAAAAGTGATTCCTGATTTCTTATTTTTTTGCATATTTGTCACACTTAAATGTTTCAGACCATCAAACAAATTAAAATATTAGTCAAAGACAACACAAGTAAACACACAATGCAGTTTTTAAATGAAGGTTTTTATTATTGAAGGAGAAAAAAAATCCAAATCCAGACCCATGCGAACACGGGGAGAATGTGCAAACTCCACACAGAAAGGCCCCTGATTGGGAGATAACCCACCGGAGCACGGTGCCAACAGTGCCCCAGGCGGGAATCGAACCCAGGACCTTCTTGCCACCGCGATATATCCCTTTTACATGTTTGCAGTGGGATAAAAAGATGACGAAATGCCACATTAGCAATTTTTCTAACAATATACTTTAGATATGTATGGAATGACCCTTGCTTAGAAATGTGAAGTTGTGTATAAAAAACAGATCCAGTTGAATCCATCTAAATAGAAGGGTAAACATGAGCTGCCTTTATGAGAAAGTAGGCCAACAAATGTTTCTAGTTTTTAGTTGCTGGTCTCTAATGGTGCCCATCTAAATTAGGTGTACCTTGTAAAATAAAAACACTAGGTCAGCAGAAATCAGCTTCCTGATGAGAGAAGTTATACATGGTAACAGGTACGATACACTTTAGGCTGAAACATACTGTACATCTGTAGGACCTCCACACACATTTCCATGCATCTACGTGGAAGTGTGTGTTCTGGTTTTTAGTCAACTGACAGTCCAGAGACAGTCCACAGTCCAACCGACAGTCCAAAGACAATCACATGAGCACATGCATGGAACATGCCAATATTGTATGATTTGTCAGGTCTACATCATGCACTTGTCTTACTGAAGCCAAATAGATTAAATTTTACATGCGTTGCCTGCCGTATGCATTAACTAGATGTTGCAGTGGCTCTATTTCACCAGAGAAGCCCAATATATGGCAAAATAAAATAAAAATCTGTAATCGGATTTAGATTGAACATGGCTTTAAAGATTGCTGAATAACTATAGAAATGCGTGAAGTACCTCCAAGGTATCCGGAGGCCCAATGAATTTATAAAGTTGAGAAGATTAGTAAAGCATGCAACGTTGCCAATTGACACGCTATCGCCAAAGCTGTAGCTGATTGGCTTAAAACAGGTAGCTACTTTGAAACTAAAGGAGACACTTCAAACACTGAAAAATATGATTTTCCAAAAGGAGCTCATGGTATGTGTAATAGATTTTCTGTATGCCGAGTACACACGGCTGTGTTTACTGTATATATACAGTAGGTCAGTTGATTTAATGTGTGGTGTGATTTCGTATTTTTTTGTATATATATTTTTATATTCCCCATGCAACGAGGATGATATTATACAGCAATGGTGTTACAATATGATAATTCACCTTAATTCTGCAGCCTTTCTAGCAACCAGATCGTGATCCGATTGGATATCTTGGAGGGACAGGTCTCACATGAGCCAACTCGAAACAACCGTGGGAAACACTGGAGTCAGCATGGACTCATCCCTGTGGATTGCTTTCTGCAACATGCTGCAAAGTACTAAGAGAAGGCTGCTCTGAGGGCAGAAAGGGGGCACAACTTAATATTAACAACACATATGTTTTGCAAAATCAGTTCCAGACACTGCACAATAAAGTAAATAACAAGAAGTTACTTTATGTTAACATACAGTGGTGTGAAAAAGTGTTTGCCCCCTTCCTGATTTCTTATTTTTTTGCATGTTGTCACACTTAAATGTTTCAGATCATCACACAAATTTAAATATTAGTCAAAGACAATACAAGAATACATAAAATGCAGTTTTTAAATGAAGGTTTTTATTATTAAAGGAGAAAAACAATCCAAACCTTCATGGCCCTGTGTGAAAAAGTGATTGTCCCCTAAACCTAATAACTGGTTGGGCCACCCTTAGCAGCAACAACTGCAATCAAGAGTTTGCGATAACTTGCAATGAGTCTTTTACAGCACTGTGGAGGAATTTTGGCCCACTCATCTTTGCAGAATTGTTGTAATTCAGCCACATCGGAGGGTTTCCGAGCATGAACGGCCTTTTAAAGGTCATGCCACAGCATCTCAATAGGATTCCGGTCAGGACTTTGACTAGGCCACTCCAAAGTCTCAATTTTGTTTTTCTTCAGCCATTCAGATGTGGACTTGCTGGTGTGTTTTGGATCATTGTCCTGCTGCAGAACCCAAGTTTGCTTCAGCTTGAGGTCACGAACAGATGGCCGGACATTCTCCTTCAGGATTTTTTGGTAGACAGCAGAATTCATGGTTCCATTTATCACAGCAAGTCTTCCAAGTTCCAGGTCCTGAAGTAGCAAAACAGCCCCAGACCATCACACTACCACCACCATATTTTACTGTTGGTATGATGTTCTTTTTCTGAAATGCGGTGTTACTTTTACGCCAGATGTAATG
>OMKR01096432.1:0-11669 GCA_900302355.1 Cyttopsis rosea
CATGAAAGAACACACGCGGGGAGAGGACATTTTTCAGTCTTTCAAAAACTTCATCGAGAAGACCCAGCTCCCTCTGTGCAAATTGGTGTCAATCACCACGGACGGTGCGCCCGCAATGGTTGGCTGCTCGAATGGATTTATTGCCAAGTGCAGGGAGGACGATGCTTTACCCGACTTCCTCAATTATCACTGCATAATACACCAACAAGCATGATGCGCAAAAATGCTTAACATGAAAGAGAAAATGGATGTGACAACGAAGATCGCCTGTTCTATTCGAGCCAGATCTCTTCAAAGACGACTGTTCTGTTCGCATCTAGAGAAGGCTGAGTGCGACCATTCTGAGTTGTTGCTACACACTGATGTGAGATGGCTTAGTAGGGGGAAATTCCTGCAGAGATTTCGAGAGCTCTGTCCTGAGATAAAAGAGTTTCTCTTTGTCACTAAACATGTAGAATACAACCAACTAAATGACGATCAGTGGCTGCTAGACCTGGCATTTTTAACCGATCTGACCAACATGACCTTAATTTATAGCTGCAAGGAAAAGACAAAACCGTGGTCAATATGATTAGCGCAGTTAATGCTTTGAAACGAAAATTGCAACATTTGTCTACAAAGGTGCAGCGCCATGATTTGGGGAACTTCCAAAATCTCGCGTCAGAGCTGAAGACGCAAAGGAAGGCTTGTGCGCAACTTGACAGTGCGCGTTACAAAGAGCACATTGGGACAATTGTGTCAGAGTTTGACAAACGCTTTCAAGACTTTGCTTTACTCGAGCCAGTCGCTACATTTATGTGCTACCCATTTCGGGAAGATGTTGAGGTTGATTTCACTTGCATCAAAAATTGCAACACTGTTTCACCTGAACTCGTCTGGAATGCAGGATGAGATGTTGACATTACAAGCTGACATTCAGCTGACAGCCAGGGCTCATGGACAGTTCTGGAACTTACTCACAGAGGAAAAATACCCAAACATGAGGAAATCTGCTACCTTTTTGACTGCATTATTCGGCTCCACTTATTTATGTGAGTCAGCCTTTTCCCACATGAAGATTATTAAGTCCAAATACCATTCCACCATGACTGATGATCATTTGGAAGTCTGCTTGAGGATGGCTACCAGCAGCTACTGCCGACTATGCAACCCTGGCTGATTCCATTCAGTGCAAGTCATCAGTGATGTGAGGCCTGAGGGATTATGGGGGATTGTGGGGATGTTGGGGTTTTGGGTTTATTTGGACGATTTATGATGTTCTGCAGCATTGTTTATGATTGTTGTTCTTCACTTATGCGTGTTCATGTTTTGTGTGTGTTTTTTTTGCCACCATGGGTGAGAGTTATGTCCCGGTGTGTTGTGGTTAACGTGTGGTAGTTTCCTGGTAATAAAAGTTGTACCTGGGGTCGTGCGGTGTAAGGGCCACAGGACAACATAAAGAGGACTCCCGTCTCTGTGGCGCTCACCACAATATGAAGAAATATATGTTTATCATTTTTAATGTAGGTAGATCATTTTGACTTGGACATTTTAAAAGTAGCTCCCAAGCTGAAAAAGTGTGGGCACCCCTGCCTTAGGGTCTCAGCTTTCTGAAGGTCTAAGGCACTTGTTTATGTCACCAACTGCTGACCCACACCACCTCCCCAAACTCCAACCCCTCCACCTCACTCGGAACCTAAGAAATTGGGCCTGGAGATTAAGAGGTTAAAATATAATATTAATGTCATTATCTAATAGATAGAGAGATAGAGATATATTATTAATCTTATTGTCATCTACAATTACAAGTGTATATTTCCAACCATGCTGGATTTAAGTTACATTTCCTTGGCATAATCTATGTAAAAAAGCTATTCTGAGAAATGTTTATTAAGTTACGATTTGAATAACAATCAGGGGGAATATCACAGGTTTTCAATGATTGCAATTCTTTCCAAGTACTTTTCAAGCACTTCAGCACAAAAAGGGGCTATTTTCAAGGTATTCTAGTACTTAAATTCCGGCGGATCAAGCACTTCAAGCATCTCAAGGACCTGGTAAGAACCCTGTTAAAATGTCTAGAAAAACAACTTTCTGAGGTGGTAAAGTCAATTAAAATAGTAAATTAAAGAAAAATGCGTTGATTTTCACTGCTGAATTGGTTAAAGTTAAGTTAAGTGACGTTGGCGTTGGGAAAACCCAATAACCGATGACGGATGAAGATCAGTTATACTCATAACTTGAAAATGTAATTTTTCTGCGAAGACATCCAGCAACTTTTTGACATAGGGGCGCAAATAAGGGGGTTTCTGGGTAACTGCAGCAGGAAAGCATACCCCACAGCATTGGAGTTGGCGACACGCGATACAGAAACAAAATAAAGAACCGAAATCGAGGATAGCCTTTGAAGGGTGACTAGCAGATGAAGTACAAACATTCGTATGTTCCCATTTCAAACATAACAGTGAGGGAGTTTGTTTTTCATTTCCTGTACATTTTGGTTGCGGTGCATTGGTGAATAGTGGCAGATGTTAATGTTAATGTTGTCGGCATGCTAGCAAACGCTTCGCAAATGTAGCAGCGCGTTTCAGGCTGTAAACAATACTAGAAGATCATTCTTATTGGACAACCAATGGCAGCAAAGCGATCCACCCGAGACCATCCATTTGAACTCACTTGTTATCGTCGAACGGGTGTCGAGCTGTGAGGTTTGAGCAGACGGCCAAGTTCTCTTTGCTGCGCTTGCTGATGATTCTGGGCTTGCTGTCGAAACATTCCTGTGGGGAGAGAGACAGGACGCACGTTACACCACAAGAACTTTGAGATACATGTCATGTATGAAATGCGCTATATAAATAAAGGTTATTATTATTATTATTATCATCCATCATCCAGCTCTGCTAACCCCCCTCTTCCCCTGTGAGGTGCCTACCTCACAGAGGAACATGAACATTCCCATGTGGAGCTGCAGGAGCCTGGTGACACTGAGCGCCCGCCGCTCCGTGCTGCCCAGGGGGTCGAACAGCAGCTCCCGGCTAAGAGCGCCCTTCCTTTCCAGCGTCCACACGTCGATCTCCTCCTGGCAATACGCGAATGTGCAGTTCTCCCCGTACTGACACTCCTGGCGCTCCTGTACCTCTGCAAGAGCCAAAGGAGATTGGGCAGAGGAACAAGCACATGCATCCGTTAATTTGTTATGACAACACTAAAATAGACATTACAAAATCAAACATATCAAACATATCGTGATCAAACAAATCACGACATAGGAATTTGATTATAGGAAATCTGAAAGCGATGGTGTATCAAAATCAACTGGGATGGAAAGTGAACTCGCAAAGAGGACCACTCTGCTGTGACCTGGAAATTTCTTTGACCAGGCTCTAAACATAGTTAATGTTAGCTAGTTTTGTTTAGTTTTACATAGATGTGCTCTAAAAGGCTCGAGTTGCTTTTAGCCGCACAGCATCCAGCAGTTATCTCATTGGTTGACCCTTGAAAGGTCGGCCCTAAATGTATGTCGAAATAATTTGAACTTTGAGTGCGGCAAAACGCTCTCCCCATAGGAAAGAGGCTCAGCCAGTCCAAAGCGATAAGGCCCTTTAGATACTACAAGGGCTGCCTGGGTGAGTGGCTTATGTCAAATCAGCGTTCATAAATACAATTTGAACAATTTACGCAAATACAGGTCTGATAAGTCATCTGTCATCAAGTTTCTGTTCAACTACAATCCTTATATTTTACTTTATTATACATAAATACACAGGGTTAAAAAGCCTTCCTCATATTTAATGTTTAACCAACTCTATACTGAATAAACTGTAGATTTGATTTTCATCAGTAATTCGAACGGTAAAAAGCATATCTAAAATAAAGAAAAATCCAAATGAATACTTAAATTCAAGTACTTTCAGCGCTTTTAAGGGACACGTGATACTTGCAAAAGGCTTCCATGCAAGAGTTGGCAGTTTGGGTAAAGCTAAAAATTTTTTACTTTTTTTTTTTTTTTTAATTCAGTCCACTCACCTTTGCAGAGCACGAAGGCCCCCAGGAAGTTGTTTCGTGCCGGCCGTGGGCGGACCCTCTTCCAGGTGGGGTCGTCTGAGGTTTTGAGCCGACACAGCAGCACGTCTCTCTTGCAGCGGTGGGCCGCCTCCGGCTGATACTGGTAGTCCATTACCCGTGGACCTGGGATGAGGGGAGGGAAGACGGGACAGGCGATGAGGAAAGAAAGCTCCCACATGCATCACAAATCGATAAGTCATAAAATATATCCAATAACCCTACAAATATGGACCACCCATGAGCTGCACCCACCTATGCGGCTGTAGCAGGCATGGCAGGCCTGGCGGAACTCGTGCGTGGCTGCCAGCGGGTTCCTGGAGAGCAGCGACAGGTTGGTCCCGCCTGTACTATTCTGAGAAGAATATAGAAATAAAGGGAAATAAGTAGCGCTCACATTATTTCTGTTCCATCACTGAATCCCAACGAGCACGGCACTGCTGGAGATTCAAGTGTTTTGCCTTCCCTATCAGAAATACACTCACTGAACACTATATTAGGAACACTATACTAATACTGTGTAGGGCCTCCCTTTGCTCTCAAAACAACACAAGGCCATTGAAGAACATTGAACTCATGGTCATGTTCATAAAACCAGTTTGAGACTAAATATTCAAACCAGCCCTAGTTTGAATGGCGCCAACAATCATGCCACGGTCGAAAACACTGAGATCACATTTCTCCCCATTCTGAGGGTCAATGTGAAAATTAAACTCAAGCTGCTGACCCGTATCTGCATGATTCTATGCATTGCACTGCTGCCACACGATTGGCCGATTAGATAATTGCATGAATAAGTAGGTGTACAGGTGTTCCTAATAAAGTTCGTAGTGAGTGTACATACGATGGTAATGTAACAATGACTGTTCTGTTATTTACAGGTGTATGATAAGATAATTGACAGACGAGGGGGCATGGTTGAGCGGTGCTCTGTGGGACCCAGAGCTGGCTCCTTCCCGCGGCGGTGCACCTGTACCGGATCAGGCTAATCGACCACGGGTGCCAATTGGTCAGACTTGGCAGGGGCGAGTGTTCATATGCATGTTGTTTGTCTTACAGTGTGGAGCGTGGTGGAGGAGGAGCAAGCCTGCGACCAGATCGCTACGGAGGAGGAGATCATTCATTCAATCATTCAGTTTATGTTTCCGTTTTGCCAGCGTGCCGTTCTGTTAAAAGACTTTGTAAATAAAACTCTGCCAGCTGGGCACCTCACTGCCAGTTCGACTCTGTCTCCCTCCTTAAACCCACACCTGTGGCAAGGGCTCTGCTACAATAATGTACGTTAACGTACATTGATGTCATGTCTTGATATAGGAAAATAATAGACGACTCTACTATAACAATATAAACCTGGGTTTATATTTCGCACTTTCATGATTCAAATCATTAATACGAAAACACCGCACAAAAGCGATGTCGTGTCTGGGTTTAACTAACTACGTTACCAAAAGACGACTTTCCCCACGAATGGATGAGGAATATACAATATTCTAGAAGTTAAAGTGGTAATCCGTCAAATTTTGTAAAAAAAAAAGAATCCCATATTCAAGAATTTTTTAGTTGCCACTTTTTATGAAATGGCCATTCAGTTGAATCGATCCACAAAAAAAATACTTCAAACTTTTAAAACCAACGCAAAACTCCAATTCCCTTAAAATGGAATTATATTGGAAATCCCATTATTCGATTTTTTGGCACTTGATTTTACACACATGATTTTACATATTAGCATTTTAATACATTTCACTGTG
Source organism: Cyttopsis rosea (assembly GCA_900302355.1). Taxonomy (NCBI): domain Eukaryota; kingdom Metazoa; phylum Chordata; class Actinopteri; order Zeiformes; family Parazenidae; genus Cyttopsis; species Cyttopsis rosea. The sequence goes on from OMKR01096432.1 coordinate 5,793, forward strand.
CCTGCGTGTGCACTACTCACTGTGTGTATGCTGTTGTGGTTGCGTATCCCAGGGATGAAGCTGTGCGACACTCGTCCACCTGGAGATCAGATTTCCAAAGGATATTCAAGTCAGACAGAGTACGGCACGGATCTCATGATCCTCTCTCTCTCTCTCTCTCTCTCTCTCTCTCTCTGAGTACAGGGTAGTCACAAATTTGTCTTAATCTTAGATTCAAATGACACTTTTAATCCGGACTAACTCAAACAGCCTTTCTCAGTCATGGTTTAAAATAGTCTCAGTAGTAGTAGTAGTAATCTTGCTTTAAAAAAAAACATGATTTCTAGAAGGAAGATTAGAGCTAATCCAGGTCTAAGTGAAGGTTTAAATTAAACCTGGCCAGAGGTAGGTTTACGTTTGGATGAATGGATGTGGTCCTCCAGGTCGACCAATAGAGGAAATGGATTATCTGGACTAATTAACTAAGACCATGACCAAGACCAGACAAAAGGAACTGACTAGTCCTTCATTACCTTAGTCTACGATTTCCTAGTCTAGAACTAATTAATCTTAATTTAAGCAACGTCTCTGAAAGGCATTTTTAAATTCTGGATTGCATTAGGTGGGATTGGTTTAGTCCTGATTTAGATTAAACAAACCCCATCTGCGAAACTGCCACCATAACGTATTAGATTAGGTTAGAGTTAGGGTTAGGGTAGTGAGAGTGGATCTGACTCACCGGGCAGAGTGTACTCGGACAGGGATTCCAGCCCGCCGGCCCCAGATCCGCCACTCCCCACTGCCGCCTTCCCCTCCCCGTCCACTGTGGAGTAGGCTCCCAGTGCGTCCCGCGCCTGGGTGGAGCCCTGGTCCCTCTGGGCCAGCGAGGCATAGGGCTCCATGGAGGGCATCTGGCTGACAGAGGAGCTGAAGAAGGCCGGGGGAAGCTGGGGCGACGGGGCCGGCAGGCCGGGGGAGTACGGCGGCCGGAGACCCACCGCTGTGTTGGGGAGGTTGGTGGGGATGGCGCCCTGGACAGGACTCTGTTCGGACAGAGAAAGAAGGACAAGTTGGTACTAGGGCTGTGTGCTAAGATGATATATACAGTGTGCACTTTATTAGGTACACCTGTACAATTCAATGTAATCCAATACACGAGCTCCGCCATAAATTCTACTTTTATGAAGTTTATAATGTTCCATTTTTGGTGACATAGTCAGGAATTTTTGTCCTCTATTTACATACATACATTGGATTGTAGAGGTGTAACTAATAAAGTGCAAACTGAGTGTATATCATATCAAAGACCCAGTAAGAACCCCATTGGCAGCAAGATCACCTCGCTGATCTTCTTGGGGATGCAGTCCAGCAGGTTGTCCAGCTCGTTGTTGATCACCGTGCTGCTGCATTCGTCCATGTGCTCCGACACGGGCACGGAGTAGGGCATAGGTGGCAGGCCCTGACCACCGGGGCTCTCCGACAGGTCAGCGCACGGGGTCACCACAGGTGTGGCGGGGTCGTCGCTGACGGGAATGGGCGTGGCCAGCGGAGCCGGGATGCACTGGGCACTTGACAGGTCCGCTATACCGGGGATAATAGATCGCTTGTGATTGAACGTCTCAAAGCGGTGACACTATGTACTATATCACTGATATAGTACCCAACAGGATTTTTCCTGCATTGAAAAGGCTTAGGCGGCCCATCTACGGCTTCTTTCACCCTACCCAAGCCTTCTAGGAGAAATCATGCAAGAAAAACCATGTAAAAACGGTTAAACATTGTCCATGCATATATTGCTGCAATTGGGTCATCCCACCAGCAGGTGCCTCATCCAGGAGATGGCCACGGGTGAGTCATGAGGTCTGGATTTATGGATCTTATCCTGATTGATCATAAATATTAAATCCAAATTAACTTTCCTCTTACTGATCTCTTGAAGACCTGAAATTACATTACAAATATAAATGGACGGAAAAGACACATTGGAGTTGACGGTGGCAGTAAAGCCGGACCGACTGCAGTCGCTGTCACGCAGCCTAATTTTGAGCCAGGAAAACCTATACTATATAACATATTCTTAGACTTTTAACTCTTATAACATCAAAAGTTTTGACAATTTATGCAGAAGAAGTTGACAAAATTTTGACAAAAATAAATATATGGACCAGACAAAATATTTATGTTGAAATTAAGTTAAAATGTATAACTTTTAAGGCCCAATATTTGTAAATTTAAGACTTGTGAACCTAGCGACTGCTCAAAGGAGGTGGAGCATTTTTCTATGTAGAACGAGTGTGAAGAACTGTTTTATTTCATGGTGAGTGGGTGTGCCCACGTTGGTAATCACTTTTTGCCCAAGTGGTGTTTTAAGAACTTGAAATGTGGAACTTTTGGTTGCTAAAATCAAGTATTTGACAAAAAGAATGTCTGGTGGCGACCGTGGAATCCGTGTGTTAGAGCAGCGAGTGCCATAGAAATACACTAACTGAAAAACAAGCAATCATAAAATAATAAAATGAAAACCACTGGAAGTAGGCCTTAAAAGCGACACCATACCTGTTCCCATGTCTGTTAAAGAGCCGTTGGAGGATGTCTGAGGTGGGGGGAGGAAAAGGAGAATCTCATATTAGGAATGAAAAGTCCTTCCACAGGAAACTAGCCCCTTTTACACAGATCCCGCAATAATGCCGCAAAGACGACCCGTCTATAGTGCGGCTTTGCCTTTTTACGCTGAACCAAACAAAGGTGGCATATTGCCGCCCCGGTGTGTGCTTTTAGACAGCATGCCGTGATGCCGGCTTCCGAGAATCGCGGGGGCGTGATTGTAGCACATGACATACACAACAGCGTCGGCCAAAAAGACAGGTTGAAAATGATCAGACTGATTTAATAACATTATTTAAAATTATTTAGGACAGTGGTGGTGACAGCAAAGCTGTGGGCCGGTGTTGTCGGAGCGCGGAGATGCGCTGACAGGGAGAGACCGGTTCCTTCTCTGAAAGCTATTTTATCATTTTATTTATTATTAGGACAGATAGAAAATGATCACACTGATTTAACATTGGGTTAGGGTTCTTACGCCCGGGACTCCATACGGAACTAGTTCTAAATTTGAGCATAGAAAATATAATAATAATAATAATAATAATAATTATTATTATTATTATAATAAAAAATATAAATCCGATTAGGAATTTTAGAGGAATATCTGCAGCGCTATAACAAGGCGCAGCTCCCGAATGTAGTTTTGTTTTTTTCGTCCGACCAATGAAAAAGAACGTCACACACATGTCCCGGCTTGCCGGCTGTGCCATTTTACACAGATGGCGGATCGGCCCTGTTTCGCCTCTGTTACTACCTCTGCTGCCGGTACAGAGGCGGGCCAACTCTGCCCCCCCCATTTTGTCTCCGTACCTTTTACACAGAGCAGCGATGCGGAATAAAGGCGCAACGATGCCGGCTTGGACAGGCTGTGTAAAAAGGGGCTACAGACTGGTGGGGAACAACACCGACCTCTCCGGTGGGTGGGGGAACCTCGCCGTGGCCCTCCCCTCCAGCGGCCTCAGCCTGGGGACTGATGTACGCCTTGCGGACCTTCAGGCCCAGTTTATTGGCCAGTTCCTGGGCCAGGTCGCTCACCTGCCGATCCTGGAGGGGGAGGGGGAGGGACAAGGACAGGGAGAGTTTTTTTTTTTTAATGATAAATATACGTTTCCTAAACTGTAATATTTTTGTCAAATTGTTAAGTTTCCGCAATCATTATGTTTCCTTCAAAATTTTGTGGATATTTTAAGCCAATGTTAGAAACGTACACTTAAGAGAATTGATAGATAGATATACAGATGAATGGATATATAGAGTAAAGCAATAGAATAAAAATAGAAAAAGGAAAATGGCAATACATAATAAATCTCAGAGTTGACTGGAGGATGGAAAAATGTGGGAATTTACAATTAACAGTAAACAATTTTAAAAAAAAAGAAGAAAATACAATAAACCTAATGATAAACTATAAAAATGACGTAAAAATAAACAATAAATTTGCCAATGTACATAACCCTAAACACACCCAGATATATATACACATGTCACGTACTGTACAATAAAACAATCCGGAAAATCGAACCCAAAGATAATCAAAGAACAGTAACAATGTGGTAATGTACAATGTTGAATAGTAATGTACTAATGTTAAATGTAAATATACACCTAGAAATTTACAAAAATAAACAAAAAAAAATTGGTGCATTTTCATCAGTTGGGTTTAGGCTAAATCAATGTCCACCCAAATTTCTATGTTCCGATATTTATGACTTTTCTTCCTACGGCGGATGTGTGTTACTACCATATAATAGGCTCATACTATGATGTGGCGTGCAATTAAACATGAAAAGACAATTAAAGTGTCAATCACAATTATTTGTGTGACACAAAAATAAAACGTCATTATTGTGACGGTCCTTAAAAATAAGGCACTTTGCGCGGGAAACTCACATGCGGGGCCGTGAGCAGGCACCGGGTGCCGCACTCGTAGGCCTCTCTGAGCCGACCCAGCTCCCGGAGGCAGAGCGCCCGGCGGTACAGAGCGCGGCGGCTGCCCTCAGACACGCACAGCGCGCTGTCACAGTCCTGCACGCCACGCTCGTAATCCCTCTGAGACAGCGAGAGAAAGAGGAGAGGAGAAATATTGGAGCTCAACATTAAAGTGAAAAAGTTATGACAAAAAAAATTAATAAATTTCAGTAGTCAATTCTATATGATACAGAATGAATACAGTCCGAAAGTGATCAAATAATTTTTTACAAAAAATAAATTATTTACAAAAATACTATATTTTACTTTTTTTACTAGTAACATTTTTGTTGTACCAGTAATAATGTATGTTTTACCCATCATGAGAAATTACTAACAGCTTGTTGATAGTTAAATTAAAAATGTTACTAGTAAAAATAAAAATACTACTGTTACTAGTAACAGCAAGAAAAGGGACTAGTCACTAATGAATAAGTACTAGTACTCAATTGATGGTGACTAGTAAAATTGAAATAGATACTGGTAACAATGGGAATAGATACTAGTTGGAGGCAAATATTTGAAATCTCAAAACACGGAGCCCCATAGGATATAATGACAAAATTGTCAAAATTGTTACTAGTAACAATTTGAATACTTACTCTACATCTAACAAATAAGTACTAGTACCCAATACATCGACTAGTAAAACTAAAACAGTTATTAGTAACTGTTGGAATAGAAACTAGTAACTAAAATATAAGTACTAGTAACTTTTAAAAAGTGACTAGTTTGTCTTATATATTTAATAATATATAAAAACAAAAAAAATTGTTTCCCGAGGCGTTTCACAGAGTTCCAACGCGCTCCCCCGCTCTCACCGCGTGGTAGTGCGCGGCGGCCCTGTTCACGTAGAGGCTCTCCAGCAGCTCGGGGGGGATGACCAGGGCCTCGGCCTGGGCGTAGCGGGCCACGCTGACGCCCTCGCCGTAGTGCTGCACCGCCTGGTGCCACTCGCCGTCACGGAACGCGGTGTTGCCCTCATCCAGCAAGTTGCACACCAACTGGGTCAAGAAAGCCTGAGGGAGGGAGGGAGGTGAAGGTGAGTGTGAGTGTGAGTGTGTGTGTGTGATGAAAAAAAGATGAAGGTCGAGATAAATGACAATGCCACGGCTCAGATTTCATTACAATGTTTTTTGGGAATGAAATAAACTGATGAGTTCCCATTACCTCGTAACTCTCTGGTTCCGGGAAAGGCAATGAAGACCTGCGAAGCAACACAGAATTACAAGGCTAGACCATTTTGTTTTCTTCACACACACACACACACACACACACACACACACACACAAGAATCCGTCAAAGGATTAGATATCAAAACTGCAG
>OMKR01096442.1:2613-15338 GCA_900302355.1 Cyttopsis rosea
ACGGGAGCGTTTTTTTTTTTTCCTTTTTTTTTTTTTTTTTAATAGACTGCTGGAATTTCAAACAGGACAAACGATATTCCACAGATGCAAATGATGAAGGGTATGAAACGACTGTAATGAATTCAAATGGATGATGATGGTTTATCGAGATTTATTTTCGTAACACAGAACACAGAAAACAGTCAGAAGCTGTTTATTCGGCCAAGCACATTTTCATATACAACAAATTTGTTATGGTAAAGATAACTGAACAGACAATTGTCATAAAAATCTGAAAATCTGAAAAATACAACAAATGCCAAATATATAAAGAAAATAGCAAAATAAAAACAAAAAATGCCAAATTCAAACTACAATTGCCAAATATACAAAAATCTACAGAATACACAAAATGTGATTCTATTCACAGGATAAATTAAATTCAAAGTCTATGACAGGTGCTGTGTGGTATATAAATATATACTATGTCAAATCCACCACAGCCTGTTGTGTAGGGTGGTATGCAACACGGACTGTCGAGTTGCTGCCACTGACTGCACACTGCACCTAATGGGACTCGAGCCCTTTAAGAGCGCAGCGCTACCTGGGGCACGGTGATGTCAGACGAGGGGGTGTTTGGAGTGGCAGGTGTTGGCGGAAAGTTTGTTTGTTTGGAGCATGTTAATAAACCGCACACGTGTGCTGCCACGAGAGAAGTCTCAGGTCTGTTACTTCCAGCGACTCCTACACTGGTGACCCTGTTCCTTTTTGGACGTTTCCAAGGAGGCGAACATGGCGCTGAACGCTGTTTCGCTTAAACTGCCGGAGTTTTGGGAGACGCAAGCCTCAGCCTGGTTCGCTCAGACGGGGGCCCGGGAAGAAAAATCACCGCAGACGCTACAAGATATAAGATGTCGTTAAAGCTGTCGGAGCTAATGGACAAAATGCTGCCTCTCCTGGGAAGCCACAAGCCAGATTTCCTATTTACTGAACTGGTTCCTGCAGTAATTGCCCGCACAGGTACGAGCAGCTTTGGCCAACACGATCATGACAGACTGCGAGACGGCCGACAAGTTTTTCTTCGCCGACCAGCAACGCTGCACCGTCATAATGGACGCAGCCCAAACCACTCCATCGCTGCCTGCGGAGGCAGCAGTCGCCGCCGCCACAACCCAACGGCAGTGACACACCGGCCTGTGCTACTACCGCACACGGTTTGGTTCCAAAGCCAAGAGGTGCCGCTCTCCGTGCAGTCAACGCGTCTCAAGTCTGTTACTTCCAGCGACCCCTACACTGTATATTATTATAAATATATATAGATATGCTGTACAGGATGAATAAATATGAATGCAATAATACAGGCATGGATAACAATGTATGAGTTGGTATAAAATATAAAATCTATAAAATGTTATTACAGTGCATGACAAATAGAAAATAACATTCATGACTCCAAAGAGGAGCCATTCTCCTTTAATACCATCCACGTGAAATAGAATAATCACAAGGAGGCAGAATTAGAGAGATTTCATACAGCATATTGGATTCGTCTTGGATTATAATGCCTTTTGTAGTCACTATTTTCATTGGATCTCTCAAAAAAGTGTTTTTTTCACACTTCCACTCTCCATGAGATCGAAAAAGAAAATAATCAAAGCCTGAAGCCGCAGCGAGTCTTGCTGTAAAGCAAAGTGAAAGTGAAGTCATTTTTTTCCAACACCTTTTGATGTTCTAAATGTGACGCCTCCAGGGGAAACTAAAATGGAGCTTAAGAGGAACACAGACAATGAACAGTGTGTACAGACAAGAGGGTATTTTTAGCAGGCAAAGTGGACCAAATCCCCAAAATATATATATAAAAAGAAATGCATTGCAGCCCAATGGAACGAAAGATATAATTTGTTTTTGTTTTACATTATTTAACCAGTTTATATCCTTATATAATAGTCTTTACCAGCTGATATCTGTGTTCGACTGTGGTGTTATATCAGCGGCGAAGTGGAATTGAATGCGACTTAAAAGGTTTTCCATTGAAACACTATATCAAAAGCTTTTCGGATACAGGAGACCATTTCACACCTCACATACTCCTTAAATAAGGGTCTTAAATGCTGTAGAGCTGTGTGTGTGTATGTCTGTGTGTGTGTGTGCATGCATGCGTGTGCTTGCGCGTGTGTGTGTGTGGAGACAGAAAAAGAAAAAATCAGCAATGGCTCCAATCTGTCATGTTTACCCCTGGTCTCAGAATACATTTTCGATTTCATACGCCTTTGAAGACGAGCAGTACTTTATTTTTCCAGTGTTTTTGTCTTTGTTTTACGTCAGGGAAACACTGATCTGGGAGAGGAATATAGGAAAATAAAATCAAAATTTAATGTGTGGTCGTATTACGGTCATATTGTGATTAGGAGCGACAGTACGCATCTGTGAGGATATCTTTTATTTAAATGCGCAGGGGCGGAGGTCAGTTTTGCCCCACAGGGGTCCGGGTCAGCAGTCGGCCTATGCAGTTTCTAACTAATCCACTTTAAAGATTAATGTCGAATTTGTGCGAGTTATGACCTGTCAGTCGCTTATTCTAATGAAAGCATTTGTGCTGAATGCAGCTTAAAAGCTTTTTTGCAGCTTTTTGTAGTGAAACGCACCAAACCGCACCATGACAAATTCCCAGTATATGTAAAAGTACCTGGCGGACTGCGCTGATTCTGATTCTGCCTCTAAAAATACTGAGAAATGAAAATAATGTTCACATTTTGACTCACTGGATTTGATTCACCATCATCCACCAATCCCCCCTTTTCCATCCCGTCCCTCAAAGTCTAAATAAAGCCGCCGAGAGAGAAAGTTTTAGTCCAAATAATTAGCGCGCTGTTTATTCTCGCATTCCGTAACAAAAATATGCAGATCGGCCTTTGTCAACAAAGTGGAAAAATGGAACGCGGGGGGAAAACATCGAGACGAGAGAGGAGAGGGAGGGATGCTTTACCTGAATGATTTGTATTTATTTAAATCCTCCATTAATTCTCCTCGACTTATGCAGATCCAGAAGGGGGATAGGGAGGATCTGCATCCTGGTGGACTAGCCGTCTGTTGCTCATACAGCAGATTTACGAAAAGTATTTACCAAACTTTTATGCCGTTTTCTGCCGTTTAAATATGAAAATGTGTACATGCGATGCAAAAAAAAAAAATCACTGGAAATGCTGATTATCATCTGCATATACCGACACACAGATTGTCCATTAGTTGCAGCCTCCAGCATTAGCATGCATAAGCGCGCACATGGCTGATTATGGGTTTGTTTACAGATCTGATGGAACCGCACGGTCTCTGGAAGGTGATTGCCGTCTCAGACGACAGTAGGAGTTGTTATTTAAGACGACATCTCTGTGTAATTGTGCGGCTGGCGTCTTTTGCATCTGTCTCTTTTGCACACGGAGGATAATTATTGTATCCATGTTAAAATGCTTTTTTTGTAAATCAATGAAGGGCAATTACAAAAAGAAGGCAAATAAAAACATATGTCATGGGAATCAAGGTAGAAAATAAATGGAATGTACTATTTATAGGTTAGTTAATATTCATACTGCAAGTCGCTGATTTTGGTATTTGTGATAGTGTTTTACCAACGTTTCCTCTGAAATAATCACACAACACACGACTATCCAGTTAACCCCAAAAGACACCACAAACCCATAGAACTGTGCTTATTATTATGGGCTACTACCACTACTACTACTAATACTCTGATAATGGCTTACACCTTTCAAGGAACCCAAGGTCGCTTTACACGTAATGGTACGGTCACACCGCCGGCGTCGGGGCTTCTGTGCACCTGGCTTTTGTGGGCGTGTCGGCTCAAAATCCACTGGCTGTTGTGGGCGCGGCAAACATTTCAAACCTCTCTCCCTTTCCATATTTAATATACATTATATAGATAGATGGGGAAGTGTTGACTTAGCGCTTAGCGCTGCTCATTTGCATAAAGTTGAAGGCTGCTCAACTTTTTTTGTCGCCGTGAAGCTGTCAGCTCCTCACCGGTCGTCGCTCCGCCCCCTGCAGCCGGATGAAGCCGAGCTCTGTTTGAAATGCTTTGCAGCCTGTCGCTTTGCAGCCTGTCGCTTTGCAGCCTGTCGCTTTGCAGCGCCCCATCGCCAACGGTGTGATCGTACCATACGGAGGGAGAGAACACAAATTACACAAAAAGCAGTAGATAATAACAGCAATGTGGGATGGGCATTAACCACGACCATAGGCCTTGGTGAACAGATTTTCAGTAGTGTTTTGAAGGAGTCAATGGATGTGGCTTTGCGGATCTTTGCCGGGAGAGAGTTCCAAAGAGAGGGGGCTGCTACACTGAAAGCTCTGTCCTCAAGGGTTTGCTTGCTAGTGTGGGGGCTGGTGAGCAAACGACGCAGGTTCCGGGATGGGGTATAGGAGTGGAGGAGGTCTGATAGGTACTGTGGGGCAAGGGCATGTAGGGATTTATAGGTGAGGAGGAGGATCTTGTATTAGATTCGGGACTTGACCGGGAGCCAGTGAAGAGAGTAGGGGTGATGTGCTGACAGGGCTTGGTGCAGGTGAGAACCCTGGCAGCTAAGTTCTGCACATACTGGAGCCTGTCCAGGGCTTTGCTGGGTACCCTGGACAGGATGTCATTGAAATAATCCAGATGGGAGGTGATGAAGGCATGGATGAGGATAAGGATCTGAGAGTGATGGCCGGAGTCTGGAGATGTTTTTAAGATGGTAGAAAGCGGATTTGGTGATGAATTTGATGTGAGACTGGAATGAGAGAGTGGAGTCCAGAATGACACCCAGGTTGCGGACTGAGGATGGGCAGATGAAGCAGCCATCGACGTCTAGGAGAAGATCTCCGACCTTCCGGAGCAGCGCCTTGGGAGCCACAACCAGGAGCTCTGTTTTATTGCTATATAGCTTGAGTAGATTAGATGACATCCAGGTTTTTATGTTGTGAAGGCAGTTGACAAGGGGTTGTGGGGGGAGCTGAGTGGTTTAATGCTGAGATACAGCTGGGTATAGGCTGTGGTGATCTGACCAAGGGGAGGCATGTAGTTGGTGAAAAGGAGGGGTCCAAGCACAGAGCTTTGGGGGACGCCTTGGTTGACTGGGGCCAGGGTGGAACTGGAGTCAGCGATGGTGACAAACTGTTTCCTGTTGGAGAGATATGACTGGAACCAGGAGATATGACTGGAACCAGGACATATGACTGGAACCAACCGGCACAGCGGTTGGAAAACACCGTTGTAGTAGTTCCCTTATGTAAAAGACTCAGGAGTCGCTCCGGCGAAAGAGTGGATGAGACAGTGAATGTTTGACTTAGAAACTGTAAATAAGGACTAAATTTGAGTCCAAGGCAAAAAAAAAAGGTGTAGGTAATTGGCATAATTCATATTGAATGTGACTGATTTACACTTTGCATCCCAGAGCTGCTATTCTCACTGGAAATGATGAATACCAGAGCTAGTTTCCATAATTTATGCGTTTTAAGTGGAATTTGAAGCATTTTCACGGCTTACCTGGTGAGCTCTCATGGCACAGTGGTTGGAAAACACAGTTGTACTTGTAGTAGTTCCCTTATGACATTGTTTGCTGCGCGTACCGGGCAGGTATCAGACTGATTAACCATTCTTCATGTGCTGAGCAGATCACTGCCGTAGGTGACGGAGCAGACGGGAGGTGACGACCCCGCTTTGATGGATGTCACAGCCATGACAACAGGAGGGTGGAGTGGTGTGCCACGGCTGTCTGTACCACACCTCCACAGATCTCTCTCTCTCTCTTTTACTGGGCAGAGAGCTTCCCACTCACAGACATAGAAAAAAAAAAATTAAAATGAATTAAAATCACAACTGAATGAATACTTAATTAATTTGTGTTATGGATATTATTGACTTGACTTGTTATCTGGTTCTTTAAATACCTTTTCCTGTGCTGCAATTAATTGTAAAAGTCTGATGATGGGATATTGTTTTTCCATAATAAATAGACAGTAAAATTCTAATTTTAAGATTTTATCAGATAGATTACGGAAAAAAAAAGTTAATTGATCTCTGCAATAACCTCTTCCGTGGCACTGCACCCCCCATTGAATCTGACCTCTCACCTTGTATTGAGATGAGATAAAGATGAGAGGACACTTTATCGATTCCCGGAAGGTAAATTCACTTTATTAACACTTCATTGATACCTGCGGGAGAATTACCAAAGAATAAAAACTAATTGATTACATTCCAAACATTTAGTGTGACATTACCATTACCAGCAATATTGAGGTTTTGCAGAACATTTGATTATCTGTCATCTTATTATATACATTTGATATTAGTTAGTCCATATATACACCTCATAGGATATAATATAAAACTGTAATTGTCCATTATTTGACATTGAGCTTTAATGTTTTGGACTGAGGTTGTTTTTTAGAAAAATGTCATGACATTTAAATTGACAACAATATAAAAAAGATTTGACATTTGAAGTTTGAGTTTATTATTATAGTTTATTATTATGGTGTGTAATTATAACATGTTTACACATAGGAATAAATCAATGTAATACTCCAGTAAAACACAAAACCAACCATTTGAGGTTAATCAGATATTATCACTGCTGCGATGCCTCAGGGAAAGGGAGCAGGAAACATAAATATTTTCTTGGATAATTAAACACCATAATAATAATAACACACATCCTCATGTGTATGCAGGTGTGCGCACACACACACACACACACAAACACACATGCACACAAAAATGACAGACAGGAATTTAATTTGTCATAATCAAAGGGATATCGAAGCCAGTCAGCAGTATAGGGCTGGGCAATAATCTTATTAAGATTTTATCAATATACTGTATATATCACAATATATTTTAAAAATGTTAAAGAAATGTGAAGGAACATTTAATGATGATAAAACTTTATTTCAAACCTCATATTGTGACAAATATGAGGCCATATCTTCATATCATCATGACCTTTGACTATGTATCACATTATGACAACATTTTAAAGACACTCCCTCTACTCAAAACTGACAGATTCCTCTGCAGAAGTTTCCCAAAAAAAAAGAACCAGGCAGGGGTGAGCATTTTTTTTTGACGCCACAAAATTTGGCTCGTAAGGTGGAACCATGAAGCATGGTCCTTTATGCAAATACGCGTTCTGCATTAACATGAAACCTTTAGCGACCATAGAGGAAGCGAACTAGTTAGTATTTATGGTGGAAAAAACCTTTTAACATTTTTTTTATATCAAACATATAACATTTTTAACAGGTTCAAATAAGGCTGTAGAGGGTCTTTAAAGGACATGTTCGCTATTTTTCAACCCAGGTCTCATTTAAATGCTTTATTGCGTAGCGTAGTCTAAAACATAGTGGGGTTATTGCCTCGCGTTGGACTACGCTGGACCAATCTCGCCTGTTTATTAGCCTAGACTGGCTCATAACACTAAAACAATGCCCTATATGGAAAACTCCAAAGAAGGAACTTTCCACTGGCTTCATCTCATTTAACATGCACCTCAGTTATTTATCCAACATGGAAGTTTAAAAGTGATATTTGATGGATAAGTTTCAATATATTGACAGCGTGACTACCTGCCTTTATTCTCAACTCCCCTCAACACCCCCTGCCTGCGCCAGCCCTAAATCTGATCACACCATTCCAGCTTTCACCGCCAATGAACGACTCTCTGGGCATAATTCTAGATTCTATAGACTTCTATAGAACAGTTTTGCTGGAGAGAATCGTACACCCATCGCCGCTCTATGTCCATCGCTTTTTTCCTTTTTTTCCTCTAATCCACAGCATAAACAAGGCCTTTGAGCTGGTCAGAACTACCTCAAATTCCAAGGGCGGAATTTGATTTGGCTACAAACCCTCTACTGTTCTAATGTGTCCCTCTCCTCCAGCCACGGTCCCATGCCTCAGCTACTAAATCTGCATTCTTTATCCTCTTCTCCTCCTCAATGGCTTCCTCAATTACATCTTCAAACGGAACTGTTAACCCAATGAAATACGCCATTCGCTCCCTCTCTGAATACAGCACCATGTCAGGTCAAAGGGTAGTAGACACACTCCCGCCAAATACCTCCAGTCCCTGGCAACACCCAATTCTCCAGAGTTATGATTACAAACCTAACCCATGACATTCTGTCCTTCCCATACAAAGCCAATTCTTCCATTTTCTTTACTAACAGGACCTGAATTAACTTCCGCGCACTTGCTTTCACCTACACCTGCCAAATTCTTAAGAACTCTGTCATGAAGCCAAGTGAAGCCGCCCAGTGCTCGACTAAGCCTGCAAACCTTCAACCTGACGAAACCACCCTTCACCCTCCACTGATTGAGGTTTTGTGGAGTTGGAAGCACATCACAGGTTGCTTCAAGGAGGAGCCTAATAGGACTGAATTTCCCTGAATTTCCTCCCCAGGGATTAATAATGTGTTATCTTATCAAAAAAGCTGGCTTCCATTGCTCCGTAAGTCTCGCCAGCCAATCTCCTTCAGGTTCCCAAATTCATCCACTGGCCTTGTTTTGCCTGCGAAACTGCCCTTGAACACCACCTCTTCCCACCAACAACTCCCTTCGGAACTGTAATTATCACTTCCAAAGTCCATTATTCCTGTCCCCGGATGCTGCCATGGCGTTGTGTTCTCACCTGTAGTAAAACAAAACTGTCTGCTCTAACTCACCTCTTAATACTGCAGGGGCCTGAAATGTCTTCCACAAGGTCCAACGATGCTCCATGGACAGCACATGGAGAACAAATATCAAGCCCTTTGTTACGCTATTTCCCTCACATATTTACTTGCCTTATAGACAGACGTGCTCCGTATATAGAAGATGTATAAAATGAAAGACGGATCACATTCCTTGGTTTTCTTTCTTGGTAAGGAAATGTTTATCTCAATGAGACCCGGATTAAATGAAGCTAAATATAAAATCAGAAATGACAGCTAATATCTAAATTGCAATGTGTAGTCAGTTCATCGTGCTGTGGGAAATTACATTGGGGTACAGCGACCAAACATTGCGAATTTAATCACAAATGATATTAATCACGAGCGCTTCCTCGAAAGTGGATTCAAATGGAAGTGATGAAAACCGGGGCTAGTCTGATTTGTCATGCGAAAACTTCTATGGTGTTATATGATTTATGATGTTGTAAACTATTATGAATTCATAATTATTAATAATAAAAACGTGAAGCAAATGATCCAAGGCTATATGAAAAAGAATACGATGAAAAAAGATGAGTGAATTCTACAGTCAACAAATCTGCATTAAGATCTTTAAATGCAAAAAGTAAATAAAAAATACATGTATTTCTCCATCTACAAATACAGTACATAATGCATTATTTAACCATTTTACATATAAATGTATCATTTATATGTGATTAAATATATTTTCATGTTTTTCATCAATAGGCCTAAATATGCATTGAAATGGTTGATTTTCGTGCGTATCGCTTTGCATTTTAATGTTTTGTGACAGGGTTGGAGCGGATACACGGAGTGGATGGTTACGCTTTTCGGTTTTCTTTATGTGTTTTCCTGCCTGAGAGTCCAATCCATTCCATAATCCACTCCGCGCATCCGCTCCAACCCCTCGTTGCGCTCCGCTCCATGTGATATGCATGTCACAAAACACAAATTTGTGATCAAATTTTGATCAAAACGTTAATCGACCATAAGAAGTAGAGAGAAAAGTTGTAAGTGATACAGGTACATGAAAATACATTACATATAAATTATGCTACATTTATTTAGCAAAAAAAAAATTGCATTTAAAAATCTTAATTCAGATTTGTGGATTGTAGTACAGGCTGTTATGTGCGAGTGGAGAAATACAAAACAAAAATATGAATTCAAATTTCAGAAGTATCAATTCACCTATTTTTCGTATTTCATTTCATGTCGAAATTAATTCAAATACAAAATAAAATGAATATGAATAGTTACTTCTGAAATCTGGATTCATAATTTTATCGGTTGTGACGCAAACGTCCTTCCGTAGAACTACATTTCCCACAATCCTTTTCGATTCGCGACTTCCCAGAATCCTGCGCGCTTCGCTCACTCGCATCATTCAGAAAGAAGGTCGCACAGCTGAGCTAGTGACAGCAGCGGACACCCCCAGAAACGAGCCTCGCTACCATGTTAGGACAAGCCGTCCGGCGGTTCGCCACCTCCGCTGTCCGCTCCTCGCACTACGGGGAGGGCCCGGGACAGGTAATTTCACTCAAAGCAGTAATATGTGATAAATAAAGCCGGATAACGTGCCTGTGGTGCGGCCTAGTCGTTAGCCAAAGCCCACCTGGAGGTCATTTTCGCCGATAGTTTTGCGATTCGATACACCGATACTTTTAAAGGGACGTACTGTTGATGCACACGCTGTGTTTAAAGTGTTATTAAAGGGGAGTGTCGGCGAATAGCGTTTCGTCTTTGGACAATTTGATGTGGCGGCTGCTTGGTTAGCGCAGCTGTTACTTAGCTTAGCATGCTAATAACGTAGCCGTTTCCGCCATAGGAGTTAGCAGTCGACGTTAGCGCCGCGTCTTGACTACGGCCGCGCTCTCACTTGTCAAGTTCCTTGCGATCGCTCCTCGCCGCCGAGGATCTAAACACGCAGTTGGTGTGCACGGCGGCTGCGGCCAACGCTGCCGGCCAAGCGACACGCGTCCTCAGGAGGGTTTTTGTAAGGTCACGTTGATGGGCGAAGCCTCGAAACACTGACCGTTGGTCGCAGGTCACGGTCTGTGGTTGTGTTTTCAGGACGTTGATTTGCACGTGTACTCTCAGTTGTTGGTTTCGTCACGATGACATATTTCATATCGTTCGATAACGATATTTATCGCGATATATTTAATACATTTTTTTAAAGCGATTTTTTAAATATTCTTATTATTTATTATAAGACGGTTGTATGCCGTGATGCATTTTGAAAACTTTTATTGGATGATGAAATTGAAATGAAATTGTCCGAAATAAACACGGTTCTTAAGATTAAATCACGCATTGTTAAACAACAAAACTTTAAAACAAAATTAATATAAAAGAAAAATGGGGGTAAAAATCCGAAGATAAAATGGTAAACATTATTTTTATATAATGAACATGGCACAGCACCCGTAATGTACCGGTAAGTACGAAGTGAACAAGAAGTAACCAGTGCAGCTGCTTTAATTAACATTACACTTGAATAAAATTCAGATAAATTAAAAAACAAAATTAATCGGCCACAATCTAAATAAATAATAGTTAGTGGGGTTGTCCCTCTTCGGCACCTCTCGTCGACATATTTTACACAATGAATATTTACCGTCTGCTTTGGGTCGGAACTTAAATAACTTCAACTAAACTTAAATAAATCTTTCTATAGCGACAAACATGATGCTAGCGGTGAAAGGTCTGCTTTACATCATCCAAATTGATTTGGATGACGTTGGCTTTTCATTGCCACTTAATGTGTCTATAAACAAACTGATAGATCAGAAGACTATCGAAAATTATCAAGCCTATTTTATTTCCACATCGAGGGAAAAATATAATGATAACGATCATCATTTTATCATTGTCATAAGGATTATGTTAAAAGTTGTTTAGTTTAATCTAATCAACTTTGTTTAAATGTTCAAAGCCTTTCTTAATCTATATTTTTGTAATCATGTTGATGAAGGTTAAGACATTTATTACAAACCGAATGAAGCTTGCGCTAGCCATTATTTAGTTATGTGAATCATGGTGATTTGATTGGCTTGCAATATGATTTGCACACAGCAACCTCATCCAGAAAAAAAACATTATATTTTGACATTCTATTTTTAGAAATATGGTATTGGCCGATACAATACATGGTGTTGGCTGTTGGGCCATAAGAGCAATTCAAATTTGCCTCTTACACCTGTTTGGGTGGAATCAGTGTAGGCTGAACTGGTATCTGTATATTCCCAATTCTGACTGTGTTTTAGCCTATCTTAACTTGTACAGTGGTGTGAAAAAGTGTTTGCCCCCTTCCTGATTTCTTATTTTTTTGCATGTTTGTCACACTTAAATGTTTCAGATCATCAAACAAATTTAAATATTAGTCAAAGACAACACAAGTAAACACAAAATGCGGTTTTTAAATGAAGGTTTTTATTATTAAGGGAGAAAAAAAATCCAAACCTACATGGCCCTGTGTGAAAAAGTGTTTGCCCCCACTGTTATAACTTAACTTAACACCCAGGCCTGATTACTGCCACACCTGTTCTCAATTAAGAAATCACTTAAATAGGACCTGCCTGACAAAGTGAAGTAGACAAAAAGATCCTCAAAAGCTAGACATCATGCCGAGATCCAAAGAAATTCAGGAACAAATGAGAAAGAAAGTAATTGAGATCTATCAGTCTGGAAAAGGTTATAAAGCCATTTCTAAAGCTTTGGGACTCCAGTGAACCACAGTGAGAGCCATTATCCACAAATGGCGAAAACATGGAACAGTGGTGACCCTTCCCAGGAGTGGCCGGCCGACCAAAATTACACCAAGAGCGCAGCGACGACTCATCCAAGAGATCACAAAAGACCCCACAACAACATCCAAAGAACTGCAGGCCTCACTTGCCTCAGTTAAGGTCAGTGTTCATGACTCCACCATAAGAAAGAGACTGGGCAAAAATGGCCTGCATGGCAGAGTTCCAAGACGAAAACCATTGCTGACTAAAAAGAACATTAAG